>CAKAKR010059552.1:53574-98184 GCA_916700685.1 Adelosebastes latens | reverse complement strand
ACAACAAGCTCCAGCATTTATATATTATGCAGATGTGTTTTATAATGCAGAATGCATGGGGCATATTATTTATCAATATTGCAAAAGGAGCTGGAAGTTTGAAACAGGAAACCTGTTCAGGAAACCGGTTCTGTTCCATGAACGCTGCAGATGAATGAATGCAGTGTGACGTAAGAAAGACGTTTGGCTTCGAAACATTTTCAAATAATTATTCTGGTACTTCCCTTTCTATTGCTGTTGCCCAAGTATGCGTAGGGAAAACCCACACACACTTTACGACACGCTGCTAAATAAGTGCTCAGTTAAATTATTGTTATTCAGGTGACATTTAGCGATCAGGTCAAATGATTTTCTCTCTCACAAACAAACACACACACGCACACACACACACACACGCTACTGGGGAACATCCAGCAAAGGTCTGTTCTCTGAAAGGCCACAAAAACAAACCCTCAGTGTAGCTGTAAGAAACTGTGTGACGCCAACTGTCACTGAGATTCAACCAGCTTAAAGTAGTTGAACTGAGACAAAACGCATACTCTTTGTTTTCTACTTGTACAACTAGACGACAATTTCATCTTTCTGCTGCAAATGACTAAAATACCCTGGAGGGAGATACTGACAACATGTTTCTGTGTTTGCTGACTGGTTTTGATGCCTCCAGCAAAACTGACTGGATACACTCTTGGATTCTGTAACATCATACACATAAATACAGTTTAATTTACTAAACTATTAGTGTGTAATTATGATAATGCTGCCATCATTTAAATTATTTATCCAGTCTCACTGAAACCTGCCCCCCGGTTTGCTCGAAGTAGCTGAGTATGAAAAGTCAAACATAGCCTTCTCACTCATTCTGGGTGAGACTTAGCTTGGAAGTGAGTTTGACAAGTCAGCAAGTCACAAGTAAGACATTTTAACACTCAGTTCAGTCAGAAACTAAAAGTGCCAAAATGCAAATAATCAACATGTATATCAATGCTCCTGTATGGGTATCTTAGATCTGGGCATGAAGATTTACTGTCACTTTACTTGTAAGGAAAGCCTGTTTACTCGTACACATTCACACACTACCTGAAACATTATAGGTCAATGTTGCTGTTGATTTTCTTGAATATTTGGCTGAAACAATGTCACCTGTACTTGTCATTTGCAAGGGAAATGTTAAAACTCACCTTAAGGTTTACCTGCACACCTCATAAACTTAACCAGAGTTAATAAACCTTTTGAGTGTACACTGGCCCTACTACATACCATGAAAAGCCAATAAAGCTCGCAACTCATAAAGCATGGAGACCAGTCAGATCATATACAGAGTGAACATTGCACCTCCATCCTCCATACTAAGCAACAGGTTCAGTGTAATGATGGGCTGATCAGAGGGATGTGACAGGAGGGGAGAGGGCCTTCAGGGGACAAAGATCTCCTGCAGCCAGTCACATGTCCTCTGTGTGGACAGAGTTTAGTGCAAATACACTGGAGGGGGAATGAGTTTGAGCTGCTCAGCACTGATATTTATGGTGCACAAACCGAAGCTTGTTGACACACATTCAAATGCCTGCGGCACCCGAAATAGAGTGGAGATATACAAATATCTTTATCTGCTGTAATGTTGACTGCAATTTGGACCGTTTATCACATTGGCTCTTCAACTTTAATATATTGGTGCTGCCGTTATACGAGAGTAAAACATGACTGGTAGTTTTTAGTTGGCTATTAATATGAAATCAGAACAAACCAACGTCATATGCACAAAATAATAGACCAGTTAAAGGATAAGTCTGGTGATTTTCTATAAGACCAAAACCAACATTTTATTGATACTACAGTATAACAATTGCCTGTATACCCAAAGTCAGATATACTGTAGCTTCATATAGCCCCATTACTATCTAAAAACCGGGATGACATGTTTCCCTTTTATTATGAACATGGGCACTGTAGTTTATTTTGAGTTGATCCCACATATACCGTCCTACTGCCAATAGGCTTCTCCTGTTTGAGTAACATTTGCGAGAAACTATAGAACCCAGCTAATTTAGGGAATGATTTAGCCTTTCTAAAAAAACTGTTTCTCAAAAAAAATGGACCTGGGGCTGAAAGCCACAGATGGGGTCAGGAGGTCACAAAGTATTGGGAGCAGACTATCGCATTGCAGGTTTTGGTCTTGTCATCGGATGTTGACAATAAGAAAAATATAGAATATCACCAGCCTTATTCTTTAATAACCTGTAAATTAATTTCAGAATATATTAGAAAAGAACAGAACAGAAGAGAGTTGAATAGAGCAGAAACAGAACAGCTCGGCGTCTGTTACGTACTATTTCAGCTATCATGAGGATGGCCGGGATGGTTCGGATAAAGGACATGTCCATCATAGTGGTGACGTTAGCAGCCAGCCCTCGGAGGCTGTTGCCCCCCTGCTGAGAGGTCTGGGAGTTGGGGGAGCTGGTTTCCGTGGTAACCTTGGACGGGAAGTCTGCCATGATCACGCAGCTTATCTGAAGATGGTTGTCTCAGAAACACCTGCACCAACAACAAACTCCTTAAGGGTGGGATTCAGTCTGTTGTGAAAACTTTCTTCCTCCAACAGTTTTCACTCCTCAAAAAAATACCTGAATGTTGGGTTTCAGTAACCATTGACTACATCCACTGGTGGCAATCTTCAGATTAAAGTTCAGTTATGTCCAAAACACAAATATTAAATAAAACACAAATGTAAAAAGTCTTGATAGTTAAAAAAAAGAAAACTATCCAAAGAGTTGAAGAAGAGCCCTCCTGTGAAACCTCCAGGCTCAGATATCCAGCAGTCACTCTCTCCACCTGCGCTGACAGGTGTCTAATGGTGGTGGTGTGTGAGTCTCTCTCTCTCTCTCTCTCTCTCTCTCTCTCTCTCTCTCTCTCACACACGCACACATAGACACACGTCATCCTCTCTATGTGCTTTGGTCTCTCCCTCTTTTACTATCTTTATCGCCCTCTGGCACCTCCCATATGGCTCTCAGAGGCCTCACCTGAGTGACTCATTAACATGTTTGAAAACTGGGAGGAGGAGGTTGAGCAAGAAAATATAACAAAACAAAGAAAAACTGACTCAGTGACACCATCTTGGTGTGGATTTTTTTGTATGTACATATTTGTCCTTCACATGTATCATGATGATAAATGACACATGTGACCTAATAGGATGCTGTAAATGTATAACTCACAAGCAAAATCATATAAGCGCCTTGTCCAAAACGTCAGTGAGGAAGACTTTTGTCTTGTGAAACTGGTGTGTGAGTGTTATACTTCAGTGAACCGACATTTGTTTCATCTCATTTCAAACATTGAAAGTCGAAAATAAAACTAAAAAATAGAAAATAAATATAATAAAACAATCATCATTCACCCCATCACATTTATTAAACACTCAATGCGTCATAGTCTAAATATGTCTTGAAACATACATACAGTACAACAAACAATCACACAAAAACACAAAAGCCAGGAAAAATGTCATTGTTATTACCATAATAACAATAATAGTATTATATAGTAATAGTAGTATAAATAGAGCACAATGTAATTTTTATTCTTGTCTTTTCATGCCCTAATTTAAGATGATTTTCTTTCTTTCTTTATGGAGGTACCTATTGATTGCTCTATTCTTTTGAGGCATGACAAGTCCAAATCAAATTTCCACATATTGGACAATAATATTTGTGTCATAACCTATTTCTAATGTAATCATGTGTGTTGGTATTATCACGTGTGATAACCGATGTTGTATGCATAGAACACGCCGTGTGGCAACTGTGTAGTAACACCGGATATTTCTGACAGGATGTAGGAAGTGTGTGAAGGAAGAAAAGGTTTCTGTCAGAAGTGGGATTCGAACCCACGCCTCCAGAGGAGACTGCGACCTGAACGCAGCGCCTTAGACCGCTCGGCCATCCTGACCTGAAGCCTAAATGCTGCAAAGATTAGTATATATAGATTGTACCGCTCGTCGTATTGTATTTGTGAATTCTTACCATAAACTACAGTCTGTCATTCTTACCAGACTACTGTATTTGTTTTATTGGAAGACAGCGTTATTCTGTTTAGTGGCTCAGCAGCAACAGCGGATCAACTATATGGCTCTCTGGCTCCCTCTGCTGGTGTTTTAGCTTTAGTGGCAGCCTACAAACACCTGCCTTCAGCTGTAATCATCAAACTCCTATGCTGGGCAAAACCTAAACATTTCAAGGGAATGACAATACAGAGCTCTTTTCCTAGTCAGACTGAAACCAATGACATCCTGCTTGCAGCTAATATTGGCTAAATATCTAGTTGTTTTCTGTGTGTTCAGATAGGGCAACAAAGTTTTAATGGACAAACCATGCAGGAGTTAGCTGGACTCTGCTGTGCACTGACAAACATGAGATGTTTGTAGCCTGTGAAACATCAACATGTTAAACTTTTAAGAAAATATGGTCATGCTTGAAATGAGTTTTTGTTAGCTCATTAGCAATAACAGCAGCCACAACTAGCCACACTGCAAAGACTATTTGTACAAATAGATGTTGATTTTTGGTTATTTGTAGGCTACAAATACATTTTTACACTACTATATATTTTAAAAATGTGAGAAAAATCTTCCTCTTTTCTTTCCTGGTCTTTCTACTGTAGAAAAACTCTAGGCCTACTCATTGTCACAATAAAACGTGTCTTGATTCAGTCAGCAGAAACACAAACAAAATAGATTGGATGTGTTTTCTCCATGATTTACCTTCAGCAGGGGTTCCTACCCTCATCCCCTCACCTGTTTGGTGCACCAATGACAAAGATATTAACCATACGACAGGTCCCCGACGCCACTTTTCAACCAGACTGAGTATATATCATTACCAGCATCATCAAAACACCAAATGATGGAAATTCACACAGAACAGTGTCATATTTTTTTCTAATGGAGGCCCTCAAACGCTCAAATAATTCATATTCTGAATCAATGTTTGTTGTTTCTGCTTGTTGGCTTCTTCTGTTTCCTGTGAATGTGTCACTCAGTCTATATAGTTTCTAATATGGAGCATCTGATTAGGAAACAAAACTTGTTAATGAATGAATGTTAATGTATGTTTTTCCATTAGCAAGATGACAGAAATGTACTCATGGTCTTCTGAGTGTGTGCGCGTGTGTGTGTGTGTGTGTGCGTGTGTGTGCATGTGTGTGTGTGTGTGTGTGAGAAAATCAGTTGACCTAAATGAACCTTGAATAACCAGACTTTAATTGAGCACTTGTTTAGCAGCGTGTCGTAAAGCGTGTGTGGGTTTTCCCTACGCATACTTGGGCAACAGCAATAGAAAGGGAAGTACCAGAATAATTATTTGAAAATGTTATGAAACCTTTCTTATGTCACACTGCATTCATTCATCTGCAGCGTGGAACAGAGCCGGTTTCCTGAACAGGTTTTCATGTTTCATACTTCCAGCTCCTTTTGCAATATTGATAAATAATATGCCCCATGCATTCTGCATTATAAAACACATCTGCATAATATATAAATGCTGGAGCTTGTTGTAGTGTGTATGGTTTAACTGTGCAGTAAATAGATAAAGTTCTCATTATCATCCAGATTTGACATTTCTTTCACCTTCATCCTGAGACTGTTTTGTCCATAATTAACATTCAGTGATAAAGAAATTACAGATGGGATACTATGTTTCCTTTAAGTTGCTTCCTGCACTAGTCATTGTGTTATAACCCTTTAAGTTCCCTGGCAGTATAGTGTTATCATGTATGAACAATGGTCTCCAGCTGTGTATCATGTATAACGTTTTACAGTTTAGTCAGGACGTTAAGATTATCTGCTGTTCCTCTAGTTCAGAAGAGACGTCTTTGTAAAGGTCAACATCAGAGTCAGAGCCCACTGTGTGTGTGTGTGTGTGTGTGTGTGTGTGTGTGTGTGTGTGTGAGAGAGGAGCCGTGTGTCTGTCTGGATGAAGTCTCTGAGCCTATATGAAGAATTTTAGACTAAAATTTCAAGACATAAATGTTCTTTGACCAACCCATCCAGTCCGACCTCCTCCCTATGCAGTGTTTGTCACACTTTATACTTCCTGGTACACAATATATTACGGTATTTACGAATTACAGTGCATTTACTTTTTGTAGGTTTAGCTATGAACGTGTGTGCGTGCGTCTTTGTGTACCAGATAATGTGGTGTATATGTGGGGAGTATGTTGTATGTTATGAATGATGGATGGAAGGAAGATGGAGTCATTTACATGGGGACCTGGGATTACATCAAAAGTATTCCTTGGAATCATCTTTCTCTCTCTCACAGTCACACTGTATGAATGTGTTGAGAATGGCTGTCTGTCAGGCCAGTAGGTGGCCTGTGTGAATTGTCGCAGCAGTGTGACGGCGGAGACTCGGGGGCTTCAGCTGGATCAGGAACTCTGTTTGCTGGACGGAGAAAACTTCTGTACGGCAGGTGTCAGAATGTAACCAAACCACACAAACATGGGCTTGTTCCTACACAGCTCGCTGGGAGGGCAGAGAGGAAGGCAAACAGATAGCTGGCAGACAGACAGGAGGTGGTGTAAGACATAGACAGACCAACGGGAAACAAATGTGATTTGAAATCCGTTTTTAAGAAAAGGTTGAGAAGCTTCTCCTGCTTAACAACCAACCTTTTCTTTTCTTTGCTCCTCTATCATGTTTTCTCTCCATCTCCATGTGATTGTCTCTCTCAGTTTGAGGACAATGTGAAGGATATCTGTTTTAAAGTCCTAGACAACTCCAAGGAGGCCCTGAAAAACTCAGAGATGGACATTGAACACAGATCCGATTCCGTCTCCGTCAGCAGGATGATCATGATCTCTTCTATTTGCTGCTAAAACAATACTTCTATACTAAACAACTTCTCTTACAGGTGCATTCAGTTTCTGCACATGAAGGCAACAAATGTCCCTTCAACCTTCCTGGAGATCCACTGAGAGTACTTAAAGGGCCAGTGTGTTGGATTTAAGGGGATCTATTTGTAGAAATGGAATATAATATTTATAATTATGTTTTCAGTAAGAATTGTTGTGTTTTTGTTAGCTTAGAATGAGCCCTTCATATCTACATAGGGGGTGGGTCCTCTGCACACAGTCCGCACAGTAGCACAGAACCAAACGAAAGGGCCGTGAGCCACAGAGTGCAAAACCGTGGTACCGCCAGCCGCCGTCTGACTTCTGTTGCTCCTAAATTAGTGTTATTATGGTAAGGATGGCCTTTGAGCGAGGCGAACAGCGTCACCACTACACACTGTACCTTTAAGAAATAACAGACACTTTATTTTTTTAATTCCAACTCTTTAACTGACAGTATGACTCCCTCTTGTAGAATGATTTGTTCTGTACAGTTTTGACTGTGAAGGCCAATGCACACTTTCAATTTCTTGTAGACAGGAGTGTGGGATGAAATGTCCATGGGCAAGAGAAGAGAGAATTCCCACACACTATCTTTTTACTTGCAATGAACTTTATTTAGAAATACAGCGTTTCAGTCCTTAGACCTTCATCAGGTAGTGAAATGTATATTTCTAAATAAAAATCATTGCAATTAAAAGCACAGTATGCAGGAATGATCTCTTCTCTTGACAGTTTAAAATAATGTTGCAGACAGCCAACCCATCGCCTAGCTCAAACATCAATGTCATTAATAACATGTCAGATCAAGTGAATACTGGTGAAAAAAAAAACTTTATTGTAAGCATACTGTGCATATGAACACATTATTATAAAAATGCATAATATTATTACAATATATTAGGATTAAATTATATGAAAAAATTGTGATGTCTTCCAATCATATTTTGACTAAAATGGGATTGGATACAGTGCAAAAAGGTAATTAAGAAACAAAACATACAACAACAGATTTTGTGAAATCACATACTTTTCAACAAATATACCTAACAAAGCATATAGCACAATGTTTTTAACCCTGCACCTCAGGACTGAAGGCCCAGATGCTTTTCATTTCATTTCATTATCAGGGATTAGAAATCAGTGGTGGTTTGGACAGGTAACAAAGATAGAAGGAAACTTCTTAAATTTGGTGATTCAGTCAAGTAAGAAATTAAATAGTACAGAGGAGGAACATAAACAAAAAGCAAAAAATCAAATCTGTGTTTACATTATTTGCCATCTAGAGGCCGTCTTTCTGTGCTTTTTCATGTGGGCATCTAGTGCCAAGGATAATGCAAAGTCAAAAATATTCAAATCTGACACATAGTGGCTCTAAGGTAATTAAACACCACTATTTCTTTGTGGATAAGGTCACAGTCATCCATCTCACAATACAAGATGTGTCACTTTCAGTCAGTTCAAAGGTTTTTAATAATGTCGGCTGTACCTCTTGCGGACAAGCACAGTGGCGACTCCCTTCACGTCCTTCAGTCTGTCAGAGTCAAAGTCCACCAGGAGCTTCTTGGTCCCGGTCCGCACGGGTGAGAACGAGAGCTTGACAGACACCTTCTGGCCTGGAGCTATATCACCCCTGAAAAGAAAAGAGACAGAGAGAGAGATGAATGCTTGAGTTTCATTTTATTTCAAGCCAGTAGTTGATTAAGAGTTTATTTCACTCTGGAAGGTATTATAAAACAAGACCGACTGATCAAACACTGCTAGTTTGGCTACAAAGCTAGTTTTTGAACTGAAAATCCCCATTCGGATCCATTGTGCTTCTGGGCTTCTAACATCTGACAGTTAGTGTCAGTCTAGACCTCATTTTTTAATTCACGTTGGGTGGTTCGATATTGACACAACCACCATCTTTTATTGTAGTGTGTGTGACGTATGCAGTGCCTGTCAATTCTTTGCACGTGCCACTGAAGATGGTTGAATCAGTACTTACTTAACATGGACCTCAGTGGCCGACAGTAGGCCGGCTCCCTCTACAGTGAAGACGCCACCCTTCAGACGAACCGGTAGAGGGTTGGTGAAGGAGATGTAGGCTGTTACTTGTTCCCATAAAACAGCCTTCCCAGGCACCTGGGAAAAAGAGATGACAGCTCTATGTTCAGGGTACAATTTACAGTGTAGGACATCACAGTTTCCAATCTGGAAACACAAAACATCAAAAGGCTTCCTATAGAAAAGATGGTAGATTTTGTGGGACGAATGGCTGACCAAAGAATTTCAGGTATACTACGGAGCCAGAAGAACTGAACTCAGGAACTAAATGTCCCTTTTGGGTTTCCACCGCATCTGAAGAACCGTAAATAGTATGCAAATTAGTCCGACATAGATGGAGGAACTAAATCTAGACCCTGGTTCCTTCAGTTAAAATGCAGACAAGGTTCCTGAGTTCCTAAAATGGTTCCTGGGCTCTGAGAAAAGTTCAAAGGTCAGCTGATTGTGAATACATCCTCATGTGGTTTCATACATAAACTTAAACCAGACGTGATCATGGAAAAACATTTTAAAAGTTGACATTTTGTTCTTATATTATTATATATCTATATATGTAGATATATTATATATATATATTATCTTAATGTATTGATTTAATTTGTTTATTGTGCTGAAAATTATCCATCCTTCAAACTCCACCCATTATCCTCACTGAATAAATGGTTAAGCGTAGATCATAAAGTCTTTTTTTCATTAAATATCAAAACGGTCGAGTGTGGTGATTTTTAATTACATATGGATTTTTGCCCATGACTGTTGAATCTGTGATTTTCTAACATACACCAAGAATGATGTGCGGGATGTTTCTCATGCAGTTATGAGAAACCTCAAACTCTTGACATCAGTAGTCTTCTAGCTCAACGTACACCTTATTCTAACTAATAACCTGCACACTCGAATAGTTCATAGTTTCATTCTAATCGGTCCTCTGCCTGTCATTTAGACCCACATTACACAAGCATTATTATAAACCTTATAAATGCTTTCGTGGTCCAACTATGACCTCTGGGCGAGCTCAGTGTGTACCCACCTGTACGAGGAGTTCAGGCATGCTCAGTGGGATGTTGGCCTCGGTCATGATGGGTTCGCTCTCCCCTGGAGCCTCTAAGAAGGCTCTCACCCTGATCAGATGATGGTCAGAGGCACACTTGGCATAGTCGTCATAGTGCAGACGCAGCACTTCCTTGTGGGCTGAACACACACACACCCACAGTATAGTATTAAACAGGAAAATGGTACATCATGCTGCCACAAAATAAGAGCGAGACAAAGTGTGCAGGTAAGACACAGCATCCCTGTTGTTTTACAGTACCCTATGCCTGTGCCACAGACATTTGTAGGTTTATTTGAGCTACTAACCTTTATAAGCTGGCACTCTCAAATTGATTGCTTGTCTCTGGCACTCCCCTCGGTGGAGACTGTTGTAAGTTACAGCCGTGACCAGTATGGTCAGTTGAGCATGAGCGTCTCTGCCTCCTTCATTCTTCACCTGCAGACAGAATGGATTCATGAGTGGATGAATGGATTGACTGCTCTATTTGATCGCTCTGAAGAAACACATTCTGACAACAGCAGCCCCAGATTCACTGTGTATGATGCCATCCATCCATCCATCCATCCATCCATCCATCCAAAGTCTGAGCACTCCATACCTCAACAATCACATCAAAGTCTGTCCCAAATACAGGTTTAGCATGCTTGATTGACATCTCCAGTTGTGTTGGTTCTACGCTCCCATTGGTCGGCTCTGTGACCCGGCGTCCCGCCTTCTCGTACACCTCTCTCTCCTTCTTGGAGCCTGTGGAGAAGATGTTGGTTCATGACAACCAATCCCGAGCATGTGACTAAACGGATCACGATGAGCAGATATTACACAAGTTAAACGACGGAAGTTACAGACCGCTGGAGCTTCAGAGCATCCATCAGTTACACACTCAACCAGTTGTATGATTTCTTTTGAATCACATGAAATAACGTCTTATAAACAGAAGGCTACATATTGTTGGTGAATGCTGTATACTGAAGTGAATGTGATTATAGTCAATAAGGTGTTACCAGTATGGCTGCTGTACATTTCTGCAATTACTGATCCTATTCTATCTACGTCTTCCCAACTAACCCTCAGGATATTTGTAGTGCCAAGTGACATCTTCTCTGTTGTTGCCGTAAACACTTTTGGTGCTGATGTTCCTCCCCACACTCGCCTGGTCCACTCTGATCTGTAACAATAACAACAATCATAATTATCATTAAATCTTTTTAATTTTTTGATCTTATGTGCAGTGTTTTTTTTTTTTTTAACTTTAACAAATATGAAAGACAATCAAAACAAAAGTCAATCACCTTGCGCCGTTGGCCATCTCGTTGGACAATCCAGTGGATGACATCAGCGTTCACCTCAGCGAATATAAATGGAGTGTCATACTTTACTGCCAGATTTCCCTCCTTGATGGCCGTCACCGGACATGGACCACAGCAATACTCACCTGAAGGGTAAAAATTCATTTTGTCAAGGATTTCTTTAAACCATTTTCAAAGGATTAAACGGAGGATTAAAAATTACACAATAAAGCTACAGGCTTATTTCCATTGTTATCCTCTGATGGTGGGGCAAGATGCTCTGACAGGTGCAAATACAATCACATAAAAGAGTTTGTGCAAGGTACTTATTGTGAGAGACTATTTGCCAGCCATTTCTTCATATAGCCTTTTTAAAATCTCTCTGCTTCAATGAGTTTCAGAGATACTGGAAGTTTATTCCATTCAATTGCAGCCAGAGAACAGTTTATAGTGGTGACAACAGTCAATGGTTATTTTTTAGTTTTCAAGGTGGATAAGGTGAAAATGTCTTGTAAAACACAGATAGACAGATACATAGAAGAGAGAGAGGTGAATAACAGAGATTAGGTTAAAATTAGGAATGTACCATCACTCAGTTCTTGAGGGGTGGGGTCCAAAACCTGCCAGCCGTCATTTCCTTTGGGGAGATCATCTCTCCTCATCCAGGACTCGACCCAACAGTGGAAGTTCCTAAAATCATGAGGAGAGGAGGACATAATGTATTACTTGAGATGATGTAATGTCTTCTACTAAATCTTATTCAAAAGATGTGTGATGGTTCTTATACCAGGAACTGTCGTTCTTGTTTTCCTCTATCCTCTCCAGTTTTTCATTCAGCAGGAAGTCTACAGAGAGGTTTCCATCGACATCATGGGCTGAAGAGTAGTTGGTGATGAGGCGTGTTGGGATTCCCAGACAGCGTAGCACTGTGAAGATAACACCGATCAGATTCATTCCTTTGTTCGTTCCTTTCCATTTTATTTGGTTCCCCAAATTGTCCTTAGTTTGTTGATGCTAAGGTTTTAGAATATTGGGGACACACTTTATGCTGAGCTAAGCAAGCTGGCTGCTGGCTGCAGCTGCGTATTTATCATGCAGAGGGGCAATTTACAAAGGACTACGCGACTTTTGCGGCCGCTAAACCTGCACAAATGAGACAAAAAGAAACCGTGTAATTCTCAAAGTACCTGCAAATGCGCTGCCAAGCAAATAGCATCTTGGTGCTCCTGCGCTATTTGCACATATTTAAATGAGGTAATATGCATACATTTGGCGCAAAATTGGTCCTTCTCTCTGCAAATGAGCCTTATCGCAAAAACAGTTCAATTCACGAAGATCAGCGCTAATAACCACGCAGTTACAGTGAAATTCTTAGCATAACTGAAGGACATTTGTAAGGGGTGCCACGCCAAGGCAGCACTGACAGACTGGGATATTAAATCCAACATAGGGTTTCTCTCTGTCACGTTTAAATTCCTTGCCTGAAGTTTTGAGGACAAAAAAAATATTTTTCTCTCTGCCATTGTTCTGTCTACTGTGTTCTTGGCGCAAAGACACCATTTATAATATGTCACATGGATAATTGCAATCACACGCAAAAAAGAGAAAATTGCATTCGGCTGCAAAACTTTAGGGGCGTGTTTGTGCTGTAATATCAGCGCAATATCTTTTGTGAATCAGACCTTGAGACGGGGCAGATAGCGGTTGCAAGTGATGCGCAATTCATGGTGCAAATGCAATCCATTCTTTGTGAATTCACCCGAGAGAGTGGTATCAGTCTTCTTATCTAATTCTCGGTAAGAAATCTAATAAGCATATTTCTCAAAATGTTGAATTATGACTTATACAGTTAGTAGAAATTACTCCTGAAATGACTTGTTTTTCCTTTTCTTCAGAGCTCGATCATTCAATCATGCTGCAGTGAAATCGGTGAAAGCCTCACCTGTGCAGGCGACGGCAGCAAACACCCAGCACTGGCCATATTTGACCGCCCTCACCCCGGCCTTGCTCCACTGTTGGAGGATCGGCACGCTGCCGGTCCATTTTTGCGGTGAAACTCCATCAGTGTACGGCTCGTGCCAGCGACCGGTCAACACACCCCTGTCACCTTGAGAGTTCACCTGGATGGGTGAAGACAACAATTCGAGGAGACATCTTTAAAGCTGTGAATCACTGCATGAAGCACAGGTTTGAATACGGGAGATTTTCATGTATCTTCCTGATAATATGTGTATATAGGATCGTATGTAGGGATCATTTGTCAAACAGTAAGTATCACGACAACTCCTTCCTGGGGTTTCTATTGAGCTGGTTTGATGGATAACTAATGTACCTTATGTGTTACCACTCAGACAGAGAAAACTAAATGCAGATGTTTTTTTGTTGTACTGTTGTTAAACTGCCAGTATTGTTTTAGCAGCGAGCAGAAGAGATCGTCACCATCGCAGTGATCATCCTGCTGACATAGACGGGGTCACATCTCTGCTCAATGTCCGTCTCTGAGTTTTTCATGGCCTCCTTGGAGTTGTCCAGGACTTCAAAACAGATATCCATCACATAGTCCTCAAACTGAGAGAGAGAATCACAGGGAGATGGAGAGAAAACATGAGAGAGTAGCAAAGAAAAGAAAAGGTTGGTTGTTAAGCAGGAGAAGCTTCTAAACCTTTTTTTTTAAAACGGATTTCAAATCATATTTGTTTCCCATTGCTTGGTTTGTGTCTTACACCCCCTCCTGTCTGTCTGTCTGCCATCTATCTGTTTGCCTGCCTGTTTGCCTTCCTCTCTGCCCTCCCAGCGAGCTGTGAAGGAACAAGCCCATGTATGTGTGGTTTGGTTACATTCTGACACCTCCCGTCCAGAGGTTTTCTCCGTCCAGCAAACAGAGTTCCTGATCCAGCTGAAGCCCGAGACTCTCCGCTGTCACACTGCTGTGACAATTCACACAGGCCACCTACTGGCCTGACAGACAGCCATACTCAGCACATTCCCACAGTGTGTGTGTGTGTGTGTGTGTGAGAGAGGTACCTGTCCATAATTCCAGGGAATACTATTGATGTAATCCGAGGCCCCCATATAAATGAGTCCATCTTCATTCATAACATACTCCTCGAGCAGACTCTCATCGGGGAGGTACACCACATCATCTGGTACACACACACACAAATCATGATCATTCAACGCAGATCAAAATGACTGCTGAAGTTTTGTTTCCTAATCAGATGCTCCATATTCAAAACTCTACAGACAGGGTGACACATTCACAGGAAACAGAAGAAGCCAACAAGCAGAAACAACAACATCGCAATATATTTGTTCTTAGTGTTCAAGGACCTCAATTAGAAAAACATGACACTTGTTCTGTGTGAATTTGATGAGGGTAAAAACCCCTGCTGAAGGTAAATATGGAGAAAACACATCCAGTCTGTTTTGTTTTTGTTTCTGCTCGATCAGGACACATGATATAGTTTGAAAGCTGCAGAAAGTGAATGCAGTTAGTCTGAGGAAGCACATAGCTGAGTGTGTTTGCTTTATGTTTTACCTTTGCACCACGGGTTAAAGAGCAGGTGGAACCTAATTTTGTCGGTCTTCTCTAAAATGCGTCCGTCAGGTGACATCATCAACACAGCCAGACGGTACTGGCCAATGAGGGCGTCCGATGGACTGTGCACAGTCAGCAGCATTTCATCCTGCGCTCGCTGCTGGTTAAACCACCACTTGTCTCCGGCCCCACGCTCCTTCTGAACCTTGATCACCACCTCGTCTCTCTTACCTGAAGAAACATAAAAACGCTAATGTAATTTACAAAATGGATTGTTGTACCATCAATTCATCTTCTTGCTGTTTATCTGAGTCAGCATCACAAACTATTGTTCAAATCAGCATAAGAAAAGTGAGGGAAATACATTTTGCTACTATGAATTAAATGGAGGATTTATGACAAGAAAAGAGTTTTACGAGCTAGTTTACAGAGGATCACTGTGGTTTGGATCAAGGATTGACTAACTTCTGACTTAACTACTGTATATTTGTTCACTATTTCACTTTTTATGGGGCTTTTATGGGGAATATCTTGCTATACTCTTGGGTATCTTAGCCAGTTTGTAGGTCGTCTTACGAAATCTGTTTATTATAATATATTTTTTTTGGCAACAAATCACAACTGATCCCACAAGTAACTAACAAGCCTGTGTAACCAAAACCTGACGTAGTTTATTCCTCTGTGCCTTAGAGCTCCATTGTTGTCCAAAAAACTATTAAAAACACAGTCAGTGAGCTATTCATTATAATAAACACAGGCACAAGTAATGCTTCCTCTGTTTGAATGTAGCACAGAACTAAGACAGCTGTTGTTGCAGCTAACTGTAATCATCTAAAACCGTGGCTCTCAACTTTCTTCTTGTCAAGGACCCCACTCACGGACCCCCATTTGATAAGATTTTGGGACTTAGGGACCTCCGTCTGAAAATATTTTGGTTGTTAAATATGATTAAGACCAGAATTCTATAGTTGTCAACTACAGTTGAGGAGATAACCATGGTCCACAGGATAGGCTAAACTGTTGGTGTAGAACAATCAAATTGACTGCATCAAGTTCTTATGTGTTCAAATGCATAGGCCTACTTATTTACTGAATAAGTATTTTTTTGTATTGAATTTCTTCTTGTTCTTTTTCTGGCTTGGTACACCTTGCCTTTGTAGGGATGCAAGATATGGATTTTTTTTAGCCAATAAGATAACTACCTGCTTCTCATGGCCGATCTTAACAGGATAACCAATAATTTCACATTTTTGTATTTTTAAAAACAAGTTCATAACCCGTAGTTTATACACACCTGAGGATAAGAAAGGCTGTGATGTAGTGAGCAAAGATGGATGATTTAATATTTCATAGAGCTGACTTGACCAAATCTAACTGACATCACTATTGTTAACACAACAAAAACAAAGAATGGTTCAAATGTTTTCATTTATTTTTTAGTACATTAAAAAACTTGTATTGGAAATTGCAATCATGTTGTCTTCCTTTGAAACTGTGAAAAAACGTTTGCACCGGCGACAACATGTTTAGCTCTCTAGTCAGCGTGATTCTTCTTCTTCTTCATCTTCTCTGTGATTATTGGATCGCAAACCACCTTTAAAGGTGCATACTACTGTATCAGAGTGTTAAGATGCTGCGCTTGTTAAGTTAATGAAAGCAATTTGGCTTTGTAATATCAGCCGATAATTTATAGGCTATAATTTAATAATACAATAGTGATAATACATAATAACATAAATTTCCCATTATTGGCAAATGATTTATCGGGCCCGATATAAATTGTGCATCCCTATTGGATTAGCATCAGAAACCCATCAGGCTAACCCCCCCCGGTATCTTCTAAGTGAGGCTGTACTCACCAAGGTGCAGGACCAGTTCCAGGTGGTGTTTGGGAGGCAGAGACCCAGAGCACTGCACAATAATGGAGAAGGGTTGACCCCTGCGGACAATCAGGCGTTCCCTATCAATCTCCCTGGTGCGGTGAGCCAAGTTGTTTTCATGACTTCTCGGATCCACATCAATAATCAAACCTAACGGAGACAAAGTTCAACAATCAGTCTGCAATAACTGTGTCTGTGTTTGGCTGCGTTGTTGCTACTGTAAATACAATATTGGCAGTGATGGAAGAGTTCACCTGTTGTGACCTTACTCAGAGTTGACAGAGAGTTGCACAAGTCACAAGTTGAACATGAGGACTAAGTTGTCGTCTTCAGTACATGTGTTCTCATTAAAGAAATAGTTGCACATTTTGGGAAATACACTCATTCACTTTCTTGCCGAGAGTTAGATGAGAAGATCAAAACCGACTCTGAACAGTAAATATGAAGCTGCAGCTAGGAGACGGTTAACTTGCACATGTTTTGGCACAAGAGTAAGTACAATTGTCTACAATTTGCACAATAACCTCTTGCACATGGCTTGCTGATCAAATCTGATGAGTTAATTCTCAGTGAAATTATCATCCTCGTCACAACTTCTAAACACTCTTGCTTGAGCCACCACATGCAAAATGATCCATTCAGTTATGAAAATCTGTCTAGCATACATTTTAATTTTCCATAAAAATCTATGACATGGTGTTACGTAATGTGAGGAGGTACAATTAGTTGCTCTTTACTGAACCCCCGCAGGTTTTTTTTCATGTAATTTTGTGGCAAATTTTCTGTTCACTGTATATGACTTTACATGAAAGTGAATTTTCTGTTTACAGTCGGCTACGTGTGACACATTGTTACAAAAAAAAAAGATGTATACATACAGATGTGCATATTCTTTTTCTGGGTACTACAGTATTGACTTATCCGAGTAAACTTTTACCTACTGTTGAAATCTAAAAAGCTCAGTGTGATACATTATAGCCTTCAGCTAGACAGAACTGACATTCTGGTATAGTACAGTAAGCAGTCAGTGTCAACAGAAAAGTAGAACAAAAAAGAGATTTAACATTTTCAGGGTTGGCATTGGCCAATTTACTGACACAGTAACTCATTTTTTAAGCCCGAATGAAATAGTTTGGGTGAGTTACTGCCTTCTGCAGACATGCAATAAAGTTGTGATGTCCCATTAAACAGTTGTGACAATTGCACGTACACTTTAGAGAATGTTAAGACTGTTTAAAAAAATGAACCAAAGCGACTGAGAAAAACTGTAAAATGTAGCCTCCGTTGGCCAGTCTGAACCCTGGAGGAATTAGGATGGGTCATTTCACACCAAAGTGTCGAATCATGCATCAGCACATTTTTCACACACATAATAATCTCCCAAAAAGTTTGTAATATGGAATGCAGAGAGAGAGGGAGCAAGAGATGTAGACAATAAGCATTAACGATAAATAGATAGATAGATAGATAGGTTGATCGATCGATCACTTACCCTTGTGGTTGGCCATAGCAGATCTTTCTATTCAAGTCTATTAAAATGTTGCTCCAAGTGTAATCAAGTGTCTTTACACTCTTCTTTTCATGCTTGGTGTCCACCACAGTTCTGTATTTATACACACAAGACTGTCCCTCCCACCTCTCTGACACACACACACACACACACACACACACACACACACACACACACACACACACACACTCATCCCAAAATACTCACTCACTCCACCTCATCTCCCTCTGTGACCTCTGACCTCTCACTTACCAAAAACCTACAGTCCTCTGTGGGTGTATGCATGTGTGAGTGTGTTTGCAGTGTGGGTGAGTGAAAGTTTAAAGTGAGTTTCACATCCCTTCTAAGACACTGGGGTCTTTGTTGCTGCGTATGTTGAAGGGTCGATGTTACTGGTGTATGTGCATGTTTGAGACACTCCACACTGCCTCAGCACTGTTCCAGCTCAGTGGATGAGTAACATCCAGTCACCTCTTTTGTCATTTTATCAGATTCTTGAGAAAGTAACCACCGATGTTAGAGCCTACTGAACAAATCGGAGGTGTGGCCGGCGATGTCTGGAATGTTGAGAGCAATGTTCTGCTTTCCATTCTACAAATATTTCAATTGCAACATAATGTGACCTATAACTCACTTCTAGTCATTATTTGGGAAACAACCCGCCCTTTGAGATACACAAGAAAAACATACTACTGTATGTTTTGTTGAATACTTGCTAATAGTCAAGTATATTATTTATTCAACTCATCAATTTTTCAGTGAAAATTACTGTAAAAGAACAGCTTGGCATTCATCATGTATATGCCATGTTATATAGCTGTGTTCATACTGGATGTGTTGTATTTTATGTTGCTTCCTCACAACCGTCCAACATATTGCAGGTCATTTAAATGTTCATTTTAGCCACGCAAGCAACATGGCTCTAGAGATGCTGAGGTGTCGGCCGGTCCACCACTTTGGTCCAGACTGAAATATCTCAACAACTATTAGATGGACAGACTGATAGACAGTTTGTACAGACGTTCATGGTCCCTAGAGGATGAATACTTGATTGATCACCTGGATATTCCTCTGGGGCACCCACCACGTCAACATTTTCCCTTATCCTGTGAAATATCTCTGGATATTTACTGGATGGATAAGCACAGCAATTTGGTACAAACATTCATGGTGCCCAAATGATAAATCTTAATGGCTTAAGCTGGGCATACACTGTACGATTTTAGAAATGTTGTTGTGTAATTCCTACTCCTACTGTACAAGTAGATCGTTTGCAATGTAAAGCCAAAGCTCACGATTTATGTGCTCACACTGTACGATCCGATCGTCAGCCACGACCTGAGTGGTCACATTGTACATGTAAAATAGAAAGAAAAACACGGCCCGTCAGCTCCTGAGGGCCGTTCTGGCTGTTGACAGTTATCAATAAAGATTTGTATGAAAGCTCAGAGGCAGGTAAAGTTGGTTTGCTAGCAGAGGTCTGTACGGTGATAATGCTAACAAGGCAGAAACGTGCTGCCTTGATTATCTGTACCATCCTGTCTGCTGAAACGTCTAAAAAAAAAAGAGGCGCCGGTGTTTATGGACTCACAGGTGGCTCTGTTTAGGACCAAAAGAACGGATGCACTCCTCGTGTATCAAAGGTGTGTGACATGTAGAGACTTCTTGCTTGTAATACTGTACGTACTGTGGTTGGTGTTTTGTTCAGCCATCTGAAGGCAGCAGGACTCTGACTTGAGAAGTGTCACATCAGAGCGCAGTGCCATTACGCATGAACTTTCGCTGCGTTTGTTAGAAAGTGTTTCATATCTGCCATCATCCTGATGAGCTCAGAGAAGAGTCACACAATCTGCACACAATCAGTGCTCCTATAAATAGGAGGGGAGGAGGAAGAACATGTCTCCGTTTGTCCTGCTACCAGCCAGACCTGTTGTCCTGTCTTCATCCAGTGCATCTAAAGTCAGTTATTCTTAAGGTTTATTACTTTGATGATGCCATGTCTTTGTCTGTTCACTTTATGACTCAATTCATAGGTTAAACTGGAATATGTTTGTTTAAATATTATCTGGCTTTCAGTTAATTATGATTACAATGAGTAAATGTATGTGCAATACTGTTTATGTCAAGCATCTTCCTCTGTTGTGTATTTAATGCAGATACAGCATTTGACCATTTTAAAGGGGGAGTTCATCTCAATAAAGTCCCTTTTTGGTGGAAATATCTGGCTTTCTGTCCCTGATTCTGGTTGCCTCATGTCCGATACTTGATTGTCCCTAGTCTCCAGCCCTTGCCAATTTGGTCACCCAAACAGTGTTCAACTTCATGAATTTGCGTGCAAAGCAAATGGCACCAGGCTGCTACAAAATAACCACACACACACACACCTCCACACACATTATATGGGTTCCACTCAGTATTCTGCCCGTTTATGCAGGAGATGTCCGATACAGGGCCCATTTATCCTGTATGTCACATCCTCTTTTCCAACAAAAGTTTAGAACTTTTTTTTATTGAAATGCATTACAGTGTATGACGACCCCTCCCCACCACTAGGTGTGTGTTGGCTCGCTGGTCTCTTTTGTTTCCTGCAGGCTCTGGTCAAGGCGGGGTCATCATCAGATGATGAGCTACACCTGGGCCCGGTGTAGCACTGATTAAAAAACCCTCTTCGCCATTCAAATCTCTCTCTCTCCATCCTCTCACCCCACTCCATTCGTGTGGACATAACGGCGCGGCTGTTCTTTTTGTTTTGTTCCATGCACTCACACACATGCCTCCATGCACTCTTACACCACTGACTACTGATGCTGATCTTTACATTTATTTGTTATTTGGTGATTTTTGTAAATAAACTTATTGTTATTTTGCATCGACCTTGTCTCCACTCCCATTTTTGTTGCAGTCTAAGAGCCGGGCTGTGACAAGTGCAAATGCTTCTGTGTCACATTTTAAGATATGATGTAACCATTTATGATGAAACTCTGACCAACCCTTCTCTGGAAAAGATTTGACCCTTGCCTGATTCATGAAAATAAAAAAATATTATCTGCTGTTGGCTGCAGATTTGTGGGGCTATATATTCATAATGGGCCTCATTCAACAATATCTTACATTTGTTAAGAAAGGTCTTAAAAAAAGTCTGGGTCAGATTCATATTTGCTCCAATCTTGCCTACTGCTGCTTTAATGTTATAAAATTATATCAATTACAATAGTGTTTAGTTAAATAACAGACTTTGGCTAACTTGTTTTTAAGCCACTTCTGTATTATTAAATGCTAAGTTAGATATATCAGAGTTTTAAAGAGAGGCTGACTTGACTTGGATGTTCACTTTAATGCCCTTAAAAATAATATGCACACCAAAGTATATCTGGACCAAACCCCCAAAAATTAAATGGACTCTTCTGCAGCTGATTGATTTGTAGAGTCAGAGATGTACCTACATTCCTTTTAATTTTGTAAGGTTGCTACAACATTGAACAGTGTTGCAGCAGCAGCTGGTACGGCCCTCAGTTTGTCTTTGGTTTGTAAGGCTTCAATTTAAAGCACAACATGTAGATCATCTGTGTACAGGCAGGTGTTTAAACTGGACTGTGTTATTGCAGACAGAGACAGAATCTGTTTTTGTGTCTCGAGAGCTTACTGCATAGTGTTACATATCTCAGTGGCCACAGATTGTCTGGCTCAGAGCGGGAAACAAGTAGATAATGAGGTCAGTGACCCACACACACACACACACACACACACACACACACACACACACACACACACACACACACACACACACACACACACACACACACACACACACACACAATGAGAACAGTACAATAAATAGCAAAGATGATAAACACAAGCACCCAGTCCACACATAATCAGACAGTGAGTAGCCTGGATGATCGTCACTAATGCCATAACTGTGACGTACACGGACACATTAGGTAGTTTATATTAGGCCATGCACACACGCACGCACGCACGCACGCACGCACGCACGCACGCACACACACACACACACACACACACACTTTCACTGATAAAGTGATAGGCCTGTATATGCCCCTGTTAGTGACTGAAGCTACAACAGGTCCACATGACCTCGTTATGGCCGTTCAGTGTAAACTCATTCCTAATTGAAACAGATTAAGATGAATTTGATGGAAGTAAAAAGGCAGCATATGAAGTTCTGTGGTCATGTGGCAGCTGTGAGCCAAGTGCCTGCCTGCAAATGCTGATTACACACAAACATACACAGAGACATAGGGTGTCCTCTAGATGATACGGACTATACAACAGGAAATCCATCTATATGTAAGCATGTGTATTTGATATGGTTATAAATGAGTATGCCAGTAATTTAGAATTACACTTACAGTACATAAGATTGAGAGACTTGCAGACTGGCTGGCTGGAGGCTGACTTTTGCTGCTGACTTTTAGTCTTTTTTTAGTCCATTGCGTGGATCAGGCTCCAAAAATGCTAGATCCTACACTTTCCATAAAGCAACTCCCTAGCGTTCCTGTCTACATGGTAAACACCTGCAACTTTCAATGTCCATGAGCTCAGACTTGGATTCTACAACCCATCCTGAGATACCTGAAGTCACATGAATAATTTCCTTAGACTGAAAGACATTGTACAATTGTTCTCACAGTCTGTGTGGTACACCCCATGAACAGTAAATTGACATTGAAATGATTTTCATGTGTGCCATGTCTCCTTTATGCATTTGTGCTTGCAATGCCAGTAGAAACACTTCCTGTCACAGGACAGATCGGACAGTGACATTAAGCAGAAGAGCAAACATTTTGTTAAGTAAATATGTGCCTTCCTGAGAGTGCATCTGCCTGACTGGAAATGAGTGTTTGTATCAGCGTGATGCTTAGCTGTGGAATTCTGGGATGGTCATGTTTCGGGAAAAGGTCTTCGACTGACCTCAGCCTCCCGATCACACCAAAGTGTAAACAGAGTGTCACACTAATGGACAGTGCATTGCACTTCATTGGTCTCTAACAATCATTCTGCACAATTCTAGCACACACATGAACCCAAGCAGGCCCACATATATACATAAACGTAAACTATATGACACAAGAGGAGCCGATCCCAGCTGACATTGGGCAAACGTAGGCTACACCCTGGACAGGTCGCAAGACCATCACAGGGCTGACACATAGAGACAGACAACCATTCACACTCACATTCACACCTACGGGCAATTTAGAGTCAACAATTAACCTAACCTGCATGTCTTTGGACTGTGGGAGAAAGCCGGAAAACCCGGAGAAAACCCACTCTAACACGGGGAGAACATGCAAACTCCACACAGAAGGGCCGCAAGTCATGGTTTGAACCTGCGACCCTCTTGCTGTGAGGTGACAGTGCTAACCACTGCAGCCCTCTCATAGCATAGTATACCATAAAAATGTCATACTATAGTATGCCATATAAATTTCTAGTATAGTATGCCACAAAAAATTATATAGTATGGCATAAAATGCCATAGAAATGTCATAGTATAGTGTGCCATTAAAATGACATAAAGAATGTCATATAGTATGCCACAAAAAATTATGATATAGTTAGGCATAAAATGCCATACAAATATCATAGTTTAGTATGCCATAAACATTCATAAATAATGGCATAGTATAGTATGCCATAAAAAAGAATAAAGCATGTTATAAAAATTTCATTATAGAGTGTCATAAATAAATACCATAAAATGTCATAGTGTAGTATGACATAACATTGTCATGAAAATGTCATATTAAAGTATGACATAAAATGTTATTGTATAGTTTGATATGCCATAAAATGCCATGCAAAAATAAATTAAAATAGCATGTCATACAAAGGCCATACAAAAATGTCATAGTAAAAAATTTCATATTATAGTATGCCATAAAAAAGTCATCGTATGGTATGCCATAAAAAATTATAATATAGTATGTTATAAACACCATAGCATGGTGTGTCATAAAAAAATCCCCCCCAAAAAATGTCATAATGTAGTATTACATAAAAAGGCCATAAATATGTTGTATTATTGTATGACATAGAAATGTTAGTGTATAGTATGTAAAAGAAATGTCATATTATAGTATGACATACAATGCAGTGCAAAAAGAAATTAAAATAGTATGTCATACAAAATGCCATAAAAATTTCATAATATAGTATGTCATAAAAGTCATTAAAATCTTATAGGCTAGTATGCCATAAAATGTCATAAAAATTGTCATAGTATAGTGTATGCCATAAAAAAATCAATAATAGTGTCATAAAAAAATTTCATAGCATAATACGACATAAAAGATGTTGTTATATAGTATGCCATAACAATGTCATACAAAATATAATATATAAATAGTATATATATCATAAGAGTCATACAAATGTCATAAAGATCATAGAGTATGCCATAAAAGAGTCAAATATACAAGATAAATAAAAGATACAAATATATCATGCCATGTCATAAAAAAGTCATTAAAATGTCATTATATAGCATAAATATCATAGCATGCCATAAAAGAGTCATAGAATAGTATGCCATTAAAATGTCATAAAAAAGTCAAAGGCTGTATTCAAAACTGCCTACTGCATACTACTGACGAACGCAGTATGCAGTATACAGTATACAGTACATACTGCATACTGCACTCCTCAGTAGTATGCAGTATGAAACTGTTGAATCGATTAGTTTTGCAGTATGCTAGGCCAGGCTTTAGCCTTTAAACAAGCTCTTAAAGCATTGGACAAAAAAAATTAACTCGTACCACTATTCTAATATTATTGAAAAAACTTATTGAGCTTTGAATTTTTTTTGTTTATGTCCAATGTTTGTGGTGGTCATGGTCTAGCTCCACCACCCCTTAAGCAATTTATTCTAACAGCTCATGATGAAGTAAGACAAACAGGATCATCAAAGGGCAGAGTGCAATAATGAACAATTCTGACTTTTTATGACCTTTTTCGACGTACTACACTATGACTTTTCCTGACTTTATTTGACATACTATACTATAACTTTTTCATGACTTTTTTCGACATACTATACTATGACTTTTTTCGCCATACTATACTATGACTTTTTTCGACATAATATACTTTGACTTTTTTTCGACATACTATACTATGACTTTGTTTTTACTTTTTCAACATACTTTAATATGGCCCTGTTCAGACCTGGTATTAACATGTGTCTTCAGTGATCGGATCACAAATGGACAGCTCTAAGTACGGGTGTGAACGCACTCAATACGCATTGAGGACGCATTGAGATCAGATCTTTCAGACCACATTCAGAGGTGGTCTGGGCCACATATGGCAACATTCTTTTTAGCAGTGTGTACGTAAATGTGTCCTGGGTCACATTGAAGGACCGCCTACTTAACTGACGTCCCGCTGGCATCCACGGGTCTCTGCGCTCCTCAGGTGAATAGATTACCCCTCGAGGTCCTCTGTGATCCTCTCAGAGAGGAAGAGCTTGATGTAGGTTACATGAAAGTGGCTCATCTCAGTGCCTTTGATGTAAAGTTTTAGTTGGCCCAGCATTCAAAGATTTACAAAAACAAAACAAGGATTACATTGTTACAACCCAGCTCAAAGGCTGCAACAAAAATGGGAGACCAGACGAGTTTTAAAATAGTAAAAGGCATATTTATTCAATAAACTAGCAATAAATAACTAAACAAACGTGTAGAATCAGTAATTAGTAATGCAGGCGTGTGTGGTTGTGTGGAAATGTCTGCAGCAAACAAAACCAAAACAGCTGTGCAAGCCAAGGAAGAGAGCCATCTGTGGGAAGGTAGGGAGCGTTTATATCACCACCACACCGAGCATAGGTATAGCTCATTAGCCCGACGACCCTCCGCCCTGCAAAACAAAGAACAACCAGCAAAAGGATACCGAGACACATAGTGGAGTGGAGTGGAGTAGTTGTCCCCCCCCATAAAACGATGTTCCCACTGGGAATGCCGGTGGACCACAGTTTTTACAAATTATAATGAGCTACATAGACTAATAATTTCAGAAAATAAACATATTTCATACTGACCGGTTGTATCCCCAAGCCCGCCAACCAATCTCCACGCTGCAGCCCAGCAACTCCAACACCTGGAGAAGCATTTAAGAGTTAACAGCACAGAGAGGCAGAAGGCCAGAGAGATTAGACAGTAATGGTACATCACAAGATTGAAAAGCAAGATGTTCTTTGGAGGACTGGTCCATACATGGAGAAGCAAGAAGCAAGACCAGGTGGTGAACATACAGATTTTCAACCAATGTGCAAGTGTCGGACAATGTGACCTGAAAAAATTCCAGCTACCAAAACACACAGAACTTATATAAGCACTAACCAAAAGTAGCACTCAAAAGTTCCTCTACAACAAAGGCTCACTAGAAAACCAAGTCGTCCCAAGATGCACAGCACAAAGAGGCAACCAAACTACAACAAAGCTCACACCAACCAAGGCATGAACTGTCGCGCTCCTGTTCCCAAATCTAACAGGCCAAGCTACCAAATTGCACGTCGCGGCACAAACATCAACACATCGCTCCTGTAACTATTTACTTGACTACCATATGAACCATTGCTCACTGTGCATGAGCAAAATGTCACTGAAAGAGGAACGTTGCTTGCTGACTTCTTATTTTTATATGTGAAAAAAACAAGATGTATGAAATGCACTTAGAGTTCTTCCTGTAACTAAAGATTGCATTGTTCTATGCTGTAGATACTTATGGAGTAGTTTACCTTTTTCTCAGTGACAGTCTGTGTAGTATATTCCAAGGGTCTTCACATTTTTCTCCACTCCACTTTTCTCATCAAAGTGGTTGAACAGGGAGTCATAAAGGACACATTCACTACAAGAGACATTACATTTTTTTTTTCTTCTGAATAAAACTGATCCAAATGACCATTCACGCAAAAATGTTTACAATGCAGTCAACTTAAATTATAGTATTAATAAACAGCTTGTTTAATGTGCCCTGTGAACATGCTACACTGTCAATAATTAGAAAGAAGGGTTGGTTGTGTCATGCCAATGCCAAATAAAGATGTTTTATTACTTCTGCAGACAGGAGATATTGACACATTTGTGGTCCCCGCCACGGGTTGAAATCTGTCAAAAACTATACTAAGTGTCGTGTTTTAAGATGGTGAAAGGTTTCAACTACTGTTTTTCTAGATTTATGTTGGAATTGGCTAGTCACTGTACTAATTTTAATTGATGTGTTTATATGTTGGATCATCGCTGCTTTTTGCAGATGATGTGGTCCTGTTGGCATCATCGGTCTGTGACCTCCAGCACTCACTGGTTTGGTTCGCAGCCGAGTGTGAAGCGTCTGGGATGAGGATCAGCACCTCTAAATCTGAGGCCATGATTCTCAGCAGGAAACCGATTGATTGCCTACTCCGGGTAGGGAATGAGTCCTTACCCCAAGTGAAGAAGTTCAAGTACCTCGGGGTCTTGTTCGCGAGTGAGGGGACAATGGAACGTGAGATTGGCCGGAGAATCGGAGCAGCGGTGGCGGTATTGCATTTGCTTTACCGCACCGTTGTGACGAAAAGAGAGCTGAGCCGGAAGGCAAAGCTCTCGATCTACCGGTCAATCTTCGTTCCTACTCTCACCTATGGCCATGAGGGCTGGGTCATGACCGAAAGAACTACATTGCGGGCACAAGCGGGCAAAATGGGTTTTCTCAGGAGGGTCATCCGTAAGGGACTCGGAGTGGAGCCGCTACTCCTTTGCATTGAAAGGAGCCAGCTGAGGTGGTTCGAGGCACCTGGTAAGGATGCCCCCCGGGCGCCTCCCTACGGAGGAGTTCCAGGCACGACCAGCTGGGAGGAGACCACGGGGAAGACCCAGGACTAGGTGGAGAGATTATATCTCCACACTGGCCTGGGAATGCCTCGGGATCCCCCAGTCAGAGCTGGTTAATGTGGCCCGAGAAAGGGAAGTTTGGGGTCCAATGCTGGAGCTGCTGCCCCCCGCGACCCGACCCTGGATAAGCGGTTGAAGATGAGTGAGTGAGTGAGTGAGTGTTTATATGTGGGCTCCTTGATTCTGATTGAGCTCTGACTTTTAGTGGAAACATTGTGTCTGAAGCTGTAGCTGATATTGTTACCCACATTTGTAGACTGGTTGATCATCTGCACATAGATAATATGGTGTGTGAATGCACTCTACTGGCAATTTGAGGAACTGCAACAGTCACATTTAGGGCTTTACCACTGAGGAAATGATGCATAACTTGACATCTAGCCCTTGTCACGGCTTTCTTGGACTGTTGTCTTTACTTTATTCTATCTGATAAGACAGTATAATGTCCAATAAACAACAACATGCTTCAAAACCCAGTTATCAAAGTTTTGATTTTACAGAAGTGCTAAACCTCCCACTTCTCATCTATTTAAACTTTCATCTTCAACATTTGAGAGCAGTGTCATTGTGTTCTTTATAGATATTGACAAAATAGCCCATGAAATGCATTAAATGTCAACTTACAGCTGTGGCTTCAACATCAGCAGCAAGACCCCTTATGTCCAAACCAACAGATGGGCACTCTGCAGTCTGTGCATACAACTGATTATCAACTATAACAACTGACCTCCTCATTGAAGCCTCACAAGAAATAACCAGAAAGCAAAACTCAGACAATTAAACAAAAAATTATCAACACTGAATAAAACAGGCTATGGACACCACAGCGCCTGAAACTTATTTCAGAATCAACATTGGAATAAAATATCACCAAAGCAGCAGACAGCGTGGAAATGTAAACAATAGCTTATAAACTCCACAGTGGCATAGAGCAGAGAGACTGCACAGTTTACACTCAGAGTTCAGCAGTGTGTTGTAAGTACTCCCCTGTCTGAATGGCACCCTGTAAGTCTTGAGCACTGCAAAGTCCTCCACAATCTGCTCCAGGTTCAACTTCTCTACTCGCTCATTCTCAAAGCATAATATAACCAGTCCACTTGGTATCTCTGGTCCCACTGTGCTCCTCAAATTCAAAACGCTCTATTGTCACATCAGGGATTAACAGTTTCAAATAGCAGAAAGTCCTCACACACCTCACCAAAGGTAAAAGTGAACGCAGAAGGGAAACATATTTTCTCCCAAATTACGGTCGCAGTTTTAATCACGTTAATGTTGTAAATTGAAACAAAATAAAACATAAATGCAACAAAACTATTTAGTTAGGTTTTGGCAACAAAACTGGGTTAAGTTTCGTAAAAAAACATCATGGTTTTGCTTAAAATGACTACAACACTGAAACAAAATAAAACAAAAATGCTAAAAAAACTACTTTGTTAGGTTTAGGCAATAAAACTACTGGATTAGGTTTAGTAAAAAAAAACATCACGGTTTGGTTTAAAATTAATACGTTCTAACCTGTGTTCTTCCAGTTCAAGTCTTTTAATTTCCACTTGCAACAACAGTAATTCTTTGCACTGCTCAAAAGTTAATTCAGTACTCACCCTTCACCCCTAACAGTATCCAGTTTAGACTGGAAAATGCTATTCACGTTCTCCTTTAACCGCTTATCCCCAACATCAATCTTGAAATATGTGATTTTGACCGATTGCTCCGATGAACAAAACTCCAAAATCTCCTCCAACAAAGCTTTCACAAATTCCTCAACAGTAGTCATAACTGAGAGAAAACGAGGACTAACTTTAACTGCCTGAATACGCACAAAACCAAAACTGATGTGTAAAGAACAAAATCACAGTGACGCCAACAGTCCCAACAGCCAGAGCTCAAACAGCCTATACACAGTCGAAACATCACCGTAGCCCAGTCCCTCTAACTGCCTCACCAGAAACTTAGTAAAGCTGCCCAATGAAGCAGGATTTTAAGGGCAGAGCACACACCAGGCCCAGCAGGTGTAGTTTATGAAGCTGACAACCTTCCTTCAGCACCTGCAACAGAGGAACAGAGCGCAGCAACAGGGCCACCTAGTGCGTGGGAGGAGGATTGTCACATCCCGAACAGAAAAGAGAAACTACAGGCAGAGGGAAGGGTCTCTGCAGATACAGACACCAACACACTTCTAGTGGGTCATAAGTGATGATTGAGAGGGATTCATTTTGTTTCAGTCTATACGTTGTTTTTTTTAAAAATGAAATTTGTGCATATGATACCTTTAACTGACTTAAAATTGAAGTATTGAGTATTCTTTGGGAAGATAAACACAAGAGAGACCTTCTTCCAAGGCTTGCAGTTGTCTTGACGGTGACATTAAGAGAAATTTTTAATTTTCCAATTTTACCTGATTAAAAGGATTGATAGGAGTATTCCAATGGGAAGATTTAAACACAAGAGAGACCTTCTTCCTATAGGCTTGCAGGTGTCTTGACAGTGAAAATAACATGAACTTCATCAGTAAAACCTAAATAAATAAATGAAACAGACTATTGTGACACCACTCTCCAGTGGGCAAGGAACAACTTCCAAAAAACATATTAGTCAGGTAAAATTGGAGTATTCCTTGGGAGGACGAACACAATACAGTCCTTCAAAATACAAGGCGTTTTTCTTTATCAGGGTCAAAAAGGGATGAACTAAACTTAAAAAACGGGTTGATTTTCATTTTCTATTTCAAAAAACAAAAAATAAAGTCACTTGAAGACAGAAATGAAAAAACGGCAGTTTTTTTTCATATTCTGCGACAGGAAGTTGCGTTTATGTAAAATATATTTGAAATCTTGAGCTACATAGGGTTCAATGGAGTTCAAATTTTAGTTTTGATATATCTCCAAAAGTATTAACATTTATTTTTGCATACTTTGTTACATATTAACTAACTTAACACTTTTGCTTTACTACACCTTGCACAACTTTATTGTTTTTCTTGATCAATGAGATGGCCTGAACTGTGCCAACATACCATCATATATTACCTTAAAAAGTAATAAAAAAGTAGTAAGTAAAAGTAACTTTATTTTTAAAAGGTGTGAAGTTTCTTCGACAACTTAGTATTTATAAGTCTCTAGGCTCTAGTTTTACAATAAATACATATTTTGATATTCATATAGATTTGTGGGGCAGATATCAGGGTACTATATTAGTGCAAATTTGAACTAAATCCAATAGGAGAAAAATTACTTGAGATTAAGTATGTACCCCACTTCGACATATAGACAGTAGGAAACGGGGATCAAACCTTCAACCTTGCGGTTGCAAGACGACCACAACCCACGGATCCCCAGGAACATGCTAATGACTGGGTTACTTTCACAAGTGGCCAAATTTATAGGTAGACTAGTATCAATTATTACTGTACTATCCTGGAAAGTGAGAGTGCATTACCCTCCTCTAAACTTAAGGTGCAGACATACATGCTTGTTAGTAGGAAGGCACTATAGCGGCAGCCCCTCTTCTGATTGGCTGAATAAAATTATGAAATACAAGTTAATAGATAAAATACAATCCTGTCACTGCTGACTACCTATTTTCCTTTCTACCCTCTTTTTTTTTAGTTAGGCTACTGTAAAGTAGCCTAACTCAAAAAAGAAAATAGCTTTAACTGTCTTGTCTGTCAGAAGTTTCTTCCTTCAGCCTACATAATTTAAAAAATATTAAACATATGTTTTCATTCTTTTCCAACAAGTCTGTTGCTACTATCAACTATGCTTCAATTAATGCTGCCACTAGAGGGCATAGGTTGACACACTTTCTCTTGGCACACAAGTCCTCCACCTTTATTTGTGACATTTTTCCAGGCTTTTTTTTCATCTGGTTAAGCCAGGGCTACTTGGGGACCGAACGCCGTTCTATCTATCTCTACAGTAATAATTGTGTCACAATATCACCAAAACCATGCAAGTAGCAATAATGTGCCACAATGAATGAGGCGGAGTGCAGCAGGAGGTCAACGGCCTGTTTTGTTTTTTTGCACTGATCATGCAGTATGTAGTTCTCTATAAATTAAGATGTCCATAAGTTTTCCATCACATTTCTATTTTTTCAGTAGAAATCAGGGAGGAGTGTGGCCGGTGGCCGGGAGTCCTTTTTCTTACCAGTAACTTTTGGTTGCAGCTTTATTGGACTAAGCTGAAATATCAATACATCCCATTGTCTTGCATGTACACATTTGCAGGGAGTGTTTATAGCTGGTCTTCCTTATATTCTGGCCAGGGGAACTCATATTGTCCTATGTTCGTCACCACTGCTTTGTGTAGCTTTCACATGATTAAGTGCTACAGCTGAACTTTGCTCTGCAGTGTCATTGCTGACACACACAAACTCATCTATTGATCATGAAACAATTAGACACACGGCTTAAAAGGAACACAGGCGTGGGAAATAGTGAGCTGATGTGGTGTCACACCCTTTAAAGCAGAAGTTTATTGAACAGAGGTTGTGCAACAGACATTTGAGGTACATGATATGAGTTATAGTGGAGGCGGGGCAACCCGAAGGGAAATCTGCACCATTGAAACTTCCAGATATCACAATATTTATGGTTGGACATGACAGGTGTAGCTCAACCCATTATTATGTGGCAGTTACAATGGTGCGGATACACAATATTTCCGACCAAGACATATCTTTCTCATATACAGAATCCATATTGACTGACATTCAGAGTGATTGTGGTTGTATAAAGCAAGAACTGTACTTTGGCCATCATAGGAATGCTGTTTTCCCTCTCTCGCACACAACAAGGCAGATGTAGCACCAACATGAACAGAAATGAACATGCTTGAACAATCTACGGAATAAACACCCCAAAAGAAATGTCGCAATGTTGTTGTGTCCCTCCTCCAATATAGGTTACGTCCAAGTGGAAACTTTGCATATTTCCTGTTTCCCATCTCACTGAGCAAGTTGTTTCCCCACTAAAACAGTGAGAATCATCCACAAATGAAAATGCTAATTTATCATTGCTTCCCCCCACCCCCATTGTACTCTTTCTCCTCCGTTCCAGGCTATCTAACTGCAGAGGTATAGGTTATGGAATCTGTTTGTGTTGTATTTTGTCCAGTAATCCTGAGGTATAGGAAATACCACTGATGCAGAATGTGACTGAAGAAGGAGAGCAAAATAGATAAAAAAGGGGGAAAGGAGACATGCTATCTAAGCAAACTGTCAAACTGTACAAAGAACATTTCCAGTCGAATACTCATTTCATGTTCTTCTATCACCATCTACTTCGTTTTTCTGAATGTATCTCTTAAGCAGTAAAATAATTATATTATAATACAAATGTTTATAAAATAGCAGCACACTCAAGTGACACATCACAACTAGGTAATGTTATTTTTTTTGTATAAATGAAACAAATTCATAGCTTTTAGCAGCGCAAAAAGACAACAATAACTCAATAAAAATATTGACACTTTTTTCTTGATGTCTTCACACCTCCTCCTCTGTCCTCTCTTCACTTTGGAATACAGTATCTCTAAATCTTAGAAAAACCCTTTTGCGGGCCTGGTCACCCCATAAAATATATCAAAACACAAATTGAAAAGGTGGTCTCAATATATAACACATGCAACAATAAATTGCAGGAAAGAAAATCACAACCATTAAGTTTGGGAGAGAGCTTACATCAGGCAAACAGAGGCAAAATGAAGAGGTCATATCAAATATTCAAACGGGGATGTTTTGGCAAATATATGTCATTAAATTGCCCAGTTTTACTGAAAAACATCTCTTAAACATTAGATCCCCACATTTTTCTTCAGTCTGACAAACAAACACTCAGCAAAGTTACATACCGTCATGAAAAAACTCAAGCATTAAGTCAAAGACACCTTGCTGTGGCAAAGCCATGTGTCCCATTAAAACAAAACCAAACAAAAAAAATCATCCGTCTCTTGTTTTGTGCTGATGTCTGTTTGGCTGATGAACCCCCTTGCCAATGATTTTAAGCAGCAAAGCTCACAGGGGACAGATGTGTTCACTGACAGACAATCGGCCTGATCTACACAAGCCAGCACCATAGAAAACTGACCAACGCACATCAGTTAAGGTGGTTTCGAACAAAGGCTGTGCTCTGTCTTGAAAATGCAAACCTCATTGCCCTCTGAAGAACATGTGCAAATATTGGATGTTACGACCACCCTCTCTTGTAGCTCATCGCTGCCCTGTGTGACTATCTGTGGCTGTGATGCAGATAAATATGAAGAAAAATTCAAGTAAAAACAAATATTCCATTGCTCTAAAATAAAATCAAACAGAACCCATGGATCAGTGAACTCTGTGTGTAGGCATTCTCCAATTCATATTGGCATTTTTCTATTTGTTCAAATTTTTCTGAAATGGTCAGACTCCCCATCAACTTGCACTTTGCTTCAATAGGAATGTTTTTTTTGTTGTTGTTTTTTTTTTTTAATCGGAATGTCCTCTCGTCGCAAGTTGTGGAAAGCCTTTTTTAATTTGACTCTTGCTTGACAAGGGTATGTCTAACGATTGGGAAACCAGCCCTACAAAGTAAACCAAAGAAAAGGCTAACAAGGAAAAAAAGAAAACATCCATTCACCTCCAATCACCACCCAACGCATTTCATTTTACTCATCTCCTGGGGAGCATGTTCTCAAAGTGCTTTGCCATTGAAATCATATAGGGGAGCTGAAAACAACCCTATGTGGGACTCCAGATGCATTGACAGTATATTATCATCCTGTACTCCTCTAACCCCACCCCATCCCCTCCCCCCCAACGAAAGTTCATCCTCACACAATCTGGCAGCGTACAGTCTTAGTTCCTCATTTAATTTCCAAGCAAATGGAAACCCAGAACGTTTTGTTCACTTAGCTGTGTCATTGTAGACATCCATTATGAGAAATGAATGTTGATTCCATCCGAATACGCAGATAGGCCTTTGGGCATCTTTTTGTTCGTTATCATCTTCCAGCCAGTGGCTGTAAATCCTCCACACAGCAGCATGCTCCTGCACCACTAAAGTCCTCTCTGTCCTACCACCCTGTGCTGTGCACTCTTGCGCCTTCCACAGTTCCACAGTGACTTCTTAGTTGCCTCTCTTTCTAATTCTTTCCACGCCACACCCTGTTCCCTCCCAGCTAATTAACACCGAGGAGTCTAACCTCCTCCAGACTTTAAAAAGCATAGCCTCACTTTCTTCAAGACATCATCCTCGCCTGTTTTCAACATGTGCCATGCACGCTTGCACACGTGGGAGGTCATTACTACTCCGTCCAGACTCAAAGCAGCCTTTCACAACTAAGGAAACACCATATCGTAACAACGTGAAAAAGAACGTATCTGTATCATTAACAGAATGGCAGTAATAAACAAACACCTCACGTGACCTCTGAGTCTGAGGTGTAACACCTCAGGAAAAATCCTCTTAGAATGATAAGGGGCTCTTAGTGAAAGTCCCTTCGCCCATATCCTCCTTCGCTTTTCTGTCTCACTCATAGTGCATGCACATGAGTTTATTGTTGGCCAACAATGAACCATGATACATTGTTAATGCATGAAGGCAGTGATATAGCGTAGATGCCCTGTTATACTGATGGACAAAGTATATGTAGCCTCCTCTCGCTCCATAGTCTTTTAACATAGAACCGTAAGTCTACAACTTGACTTTGCTCAAGTGCCTCACGCCATAGAATGCACACTGCTAATATAGATACAGGATCACATGTAGCATTCACACCACACACACACACACAAACAGGCATGCACGCAAACTGGCATACTCGCATACAAACACACACGCTTGCACACTGCACCCACACACTGACACACACACAAGCAGCCTGACAAAAGGAGCTTATTGATCTCTACTACTCAGTTCCAAAATATCTCCAATAATAATAATATTAATAATAATAATAACTAATACTACTAATAATTATTATCATCCCGTCTCTTCCATGGAATTGGGACCCGCCAACTTTTAGCATAATGTTCTCACGGCTTCTTCTGTCTGTCTCATGTGGACTTTCTGATGGTCGAGGAGCTCGCGTCCTCTCTTACACCAGCCACGAATGTAATAGTGATAATACTCATGTATAACAAAACAGAGAAAAAAAACTTAAGCCCCACCGTGATCCCATGTAATTTCTGAATGGTTTCCACAACTTCTACCATAACAGCCTCATTATCAAGCTATGCTTAAAATATAACTTAAAGATCATACTATACAATCAAAAGGCAGAATGCAAATATGATTGGCTTCCCTTCTGTATATCCAAGGCACCACAGAGCTTCATCTGGTATCAAATTTGTTGCTTTTAGTACTAGAACATCATTGAAAATCTATTTCGTGGGCAGGTGTTTTTGACTTGAAGAACAGAAAATCTACAAAAAAAAAACTAGCAAGCATTGTTCTTTTTCTTTTAAAGGGCTTGTGTTTTTAACATTTTTTGTTCTTTTGTTCTTTTTTTCTGCTTTTAAGAAAATTGAGGTTTTTTTCATGATGCTTTTTTTTTGTTTTGTAAATCCTGTGCAATGATGCCCTCTGACGGTTCACAAGTTGACATCGCGGACGTCTGTTGGGGTGGAGGATTGGTCCAGCTCGTCCAGGCCTTTCCCGCTGGGGCCTCTCTGTGTCTGCTGCTGCTGCTGCTGCTGCTGCCGCCCCTCACGCAGGCTGCTCACCAACACGCGCTCAATCTGCTCCTGGCACTCTTTGAGAACATCCTGCAATGCAACAAGAAAGGGAGGACAAGCTGTAAAAATATATACATTGTAATCTGCTAATCGGGGGGCAGGAAGTTTCTTTCATTTCCAAATCAAGTCAATTAAACTTTCTTGAATGTCCACAAGTGGACAGCTCTAAGTACAGGTGTGAACGCACTCAAGACGCATTGAGATCCGATCGCTCAGACCACATTCAGAGGTGGTCTGGGCCACATATGGCCACATTCTTTTAGCAGTGTGTACGCGAATGTGTCCTGGGCCACATTGAAGGACCGCCTACTCAACTGACGTACCGCTGCGATCCGCGGGGTCTCACTGTGCTCCTCATGTGCGCTTGTCTGCCTCGCGGCATGGAATCGACCTCTGTGCTCTACTGTATTCTGTCAGTATAACTGTATTTTATTAAAATGTATCTTATCTATAGGCTACATATCAACAGACTATCCGGCTATAGGCACGGGAAGTGCATTATAATACTGTCGGAGATGTGTCGGTGTTTTTGTTCCGTGCTCTGCACAGAGCCCGCCTTCCTGCCCGCTCGTTCACCTGCTCACTCTCATCTCCGGCTCTCTGAAGCTCTGTACCCTGCTGTTGTGGGGCAAAGGCATGGAGGTCACCGGGTCCGCTGGTTCAATAACCTTATATTTTGATGTTAATAAAAGGTGCCTGAATTCACAGATATGTAGGACATTACTACTGACATTCACATGATATTATGTCACAACGTCTGCTGTATTAGCCATGTTTTTACTATGTGTTTATTTGCATATAGAGCGGGGAAGTGAGATCCGATCACAAGTGGTCACTCAAGACGCATGTGGAGATGCATTCTAATACCAGGTGTGAACGGATGCACTTAAAGCTTTCCACTTGTGTTCAGATCACTCAGGACGCATGTTACTGCCAGGTCTGAACAGGGCTTTATTCAACATAGTAGAGGATTATTCAATGCAGCTAGAAGGTTTTTCAAAAGATATAGTTCCACGGTTGCTCAGTGGGGAAAATTGGTTTCTGCAACTACTCTATCATCACAGGTAACAAGAGGAATCTGAAAACTTTAGTCAATGCATGAGAAACAGGGGCTCCTGGTGTGGCAGCAGAGGGGCCCCTGGGCAGCGTAGGCCAGGGGTTTTAAATGACCACCGACTTTCTAGCTGCTCCAGCTACTGCCAAGGCTGAGCACAGACAAGGACCAGACCCAAGCATTACATCAGCCCACCAGGGTTGTGTACCGAACACCCCTATAGTGCTTGTGTGCACGGACACACATGTGCGTTAACACGCGCACGCCCGTGCATGTACACCACTGCCTTCGCCATCCAACCCACCACCTCCGCCATTCCCAAACACACACAAAACCCAAAACAGAAGTAGCCTTGACAACGGCAGCTGAAAACACAGGTAGTACTAAAGCTATGTTAATTACATCCACCTCCTGTGGGAACACAAAGGTGGTGCTTTTTTAATGAGAGCCAGTCTGTGTGCCTGCCTGCCTGCAGGGGATCCATCTGAGACCTGGCCGGCTCGCCTTTCACCATCAAAGGCCGCGGCGGCAATCTGAGAATCCACCTGGGAGAGGAGCCTCTCAACAGCGCTGAGCCCTCATATCCTTCCCTGATGGAGGGTTGACGGAGGGGACAGCGCAGTGCATGAAGAGAGAGCAACTCATCGGGCAGGGGGAGACTGGAGGGAGGGTAAAGGGGAGAGCGGTGCTAAATGGGTTGTTAGCAAGAGCGTCAGAGAGAGGTCAAACTGTTTTTGAGTGAGGATCTGCGACGACAAAAGATATTCAGAAAGAGCAGACTGCTGCAGCAACAGAGCAAACTAATATGAAAGTTCCTGTCTGAAAGAGCTGACAGAGCGCTAACACTGCTCTCTGGTGGCGAAACACTATATACACAACTGAATCTGAGTTGCCTGCTTTCAGCTCTGCACACGCACACACATGCACAACCCCCTGCCTTAAAGCACCAGGCGTCTGTGGGAAACATGACTGAGAGCGCCCCATGGCCGGAGGGATGGGTGAAAGTGTACCGCTTGTGGAGTGGGGAAACATTCTTTCGAAATTTACAGCTAATTAAAACCTGATGGGCCACAGTTTGAGCCTGTGTTACAGCTTCTGGTGCCGCTGGGCCTTGATGAAATGAGAACTGAGGCCTCTCTCACATCAGAATTGCTCTTCGGGAGCTGCACACGGGTGAGCGGCAAGAGGTCACGGTGTCAAAGGTCAGACAGCATGTTACAGGGTGAGACTTGTACCGTGTTGTCGAAGGGAAACTACACAGGTTTTTGATTTCTAACCCAACTTTCAGGATTGGTGATTTGTTGCAATTGGACATGTGGACAATGTTATGGAGAATTTCTTTGCGAGTGTATTCTATTTAAAAGAAGACTAAGAAATCTATGACATTACACGACCACTGACAAAATGACTCTGCCTGGAGGGATTTTGCTGATATCTGAAGTCTGCATGAAGTAATTCCTGTCTTGACGTCTCTTTTATTTCGAGTGCTCCAACATCTACTGATGATTAGCTTGAGAGAGTTTTTTGGGTCACAATCCACGAAAAATGATTTGATGTTGAGGAGGTCGGACTGATCTTGGCTGGGCGCCTCTGGGGGAGCGTTTTCCCCAGCAATGGGTCTGACGTGGAGGAAACCCGACCAGCGTCTGTCCCTTAATCTCCTCCAGAGGTCGGCTGCTAACACGGGCTAACAAAATCCTCCCACCAACATTTGCCCCGTTGGTCATAAAATCTCAATTCCTGTGAGAAAATTAAGTAAAGCGAAGAACATGTAAAGGAACTGCCTGTGTCTTACCGCAAGAATGCACGCCTTCACTTCTTAAAAGACATTCTCCCCCCCGTCTCTGCTGCTCTTTAGAGCGGCAGTTCGAATCCCATGCCAAGCCCCATGGGCTTCATTCGAGAAACTTTAATGACTTCAATGTGTGACTACTGGAAACACCAATACTGTTTTCAGAGAAGCTCTAGGTACTTGGATACCGAGGGGGCCAACAGCACCGAATAAGTTGGCCATGGGAGGTAGCGCTAAACTGAAGCATCTTATTTTGTAGCCTCAACCCGGAAAACACATAACCACCTCAGATCCTCCCTTGTCGTTACGGCCTCCATCTGCCCCACCTCAAACATACATCACACTGCAACAATCTGTCTTTCTGACAAATCAAGGCATGCGCATTATCCATGGGCGGCCTTTGTGACACCGGCGGTAGGGGGGAAGTCGTGCAGACAGACAAAACCAAAAGGAAGAAATGTGTGAAGCCGTGGAATGTGTTTTAACTGCTGACTGTACCACACAAGACAGTGTTAGCTACTCTGGGAGGACTTGGTGGTCAGACAGCTGAAACAAACACACAGGCAGACACACACTACGGATCTCAGGGAATCCTAAAACAAAATATCCGGAGGCCGACACTGGAAATAAGGAGTCACCGCATGACTTGAATTTCCACAAGTTACAATAGAAAATGTGACCTCTCTCTTCCTTTAGCCTGCATGCCGAAACACCACAAGCGGTGACGCCACAGGCTGTGTTAATAGAGATAATCTTTCTTAATAAATGCATCTTTGTTGCAAGCATTCTGGCTGCTGTTGCATCCCTCCCCCAGAAACATCACATTTCAATTTCACATCCATCCATCGTGCAACTTGTGTGAGACCATCTCAGTGATATTTAGGCCACAATGGAAACCAGAATGATTAAAAAAAGAGGAACGAAAACAGGAAGAGAGGGAGAAATGGGAAAATGTGTTTCCAGTGTCTTGTTGTGTGACCCCGACTGAAAAAAAGATGAATGAGAGACTGAGAGATATCGTCTCAAAACAACAAAATATCACTTCTCTAAACTCTAATTCCTGTTTTATCATTCAAGAATAAAGGGAAGCTCTACATACTTGGCCTTCATGTACTAACTATTAGTCTTAATATTGTGTTGTAGCATATATTTCTTACTATCACTACCAGCCCGTTTGCACGAAGAGGCGTACAAATGCCATAATAATGCTCAAGGTGTTTAGCATGCAATAAGTACGCCTTTCTTGATTTCCGCGTGTCATTTGTACACCATGTATCCTGTACTGACTGCAATGTAAACGCATCCCCGTATAAATGCTACAGTAAGAGTAAGTGATGTAGTATAAAAAGCAAGAAAGACCACTTATGGAGGGTTGAGAGGTGGATGGGCCCAACAAACACCGGACTTTTAACCAGGAGACCCGTGCTCGAGACTGTTGCTGACCGGTGTTTTGTTTTGTGGCCAGTGTTTTGTTTTGTAAGTTACCTTAGGGATATTTGTCACGTGACAATCGTCTCATGTTTTTTTATTGACGTTTGACGTGTTTTTCGTAGTTGTGTCATGTTGTTTCCGTACGTGTCTTACTTTGTTTACTTATTTTAAGCCCAACCATGCGTACAAATGACACGCAAAAAGGCTAAAATGCGTACTCATGACACGCGGAATATCGGTGTAATGTCGTGGTATTTATACGCCTTCCAGTGAGACCGGGTTGCAGCCACTACAGATGACCTTTGCAGTTTAGGGGAGTAACAACTTATCAGACTCCCACTTGAAACTCAACACATTCTCACAAACTTCATACGTTCTCTCTGCACATTATGACTTGGCTCTCGGGCACACAGCCGCGTCTGCTGTCCCTAACGGGAAGCCCCTTCCAGCGGCCCAAGATGGTGACTTGGCCCTATCACATTTCCACTGGAAAACCACAGCTTCTGGATACCACAGATGCCAGCGGGGTGCCAGGGGGGTGGCGTTGGCCATGATGCTGTTGGCAGCAGCAGCCGCAGAGGTTGGCGAAACTTTGCTTTGCCTTCATATTTTGCCTGGCTCTTTGGCCGGCTGGCTACGAGACGCCGCTCTACCATCTTGCACAGCCTCTACACTGCCTGCCAAAACCAAATACAGTATGTGTACACATTTAAACTCAGGTTCCTACCACCTCCCTGATGACTGGAGTCGAAATTGAGGTTGAGGTGACCCTTGGGTATTGAATTGACGTATTAAGTGGTTCAGCTTTTGGGAAAAGAAGGTAGGGTAAGTGTTAAAACGACACGGTCAATGATCTCCATTTCCTCTTTTTTGTGTGTGAAAGCTCAATCAGTGACAAACAGTGTAAATAGCACCGAGGCCACTTATTAATGCTGACAACTACTTCTGGGCATCTGTCATTAGGCTGTGTTTTTTTTACGTTGTATAACACGTGTCTGATGCAAGCTCTTAAGTATCTTTATAAACCAAAATATACTCCGTGTTTAGATTTGGCTGGCTTCTTAGCAGTTTACACTAAAGCCTCTCATATATGTTGAATTAGGAAGGGTGCCCTCTGCTTTGCCTCCTGTGTTTACTGCGAGCCATGGCTTGTCTGAATCCAGGAATGTGAGGAGTTGATCACAGAGACACAGAGCGACTTAATTCCCTCAAGTCTAAGACCTCGCAGCCTAAACACACTGAGGCCCTGTGCTGCTGAGGTCAGCTATTTGTTTTTCCTCAGCTGCTGAGCGAGACTTCACACAGCTCGCACCAGAGGGAGCCATGCTTTCCAGCAGCGCTGCATTATGGACCATAGGAGGAGACGAGAGAGGGCCGATTGTCGCGAGGGAGGCACGACAACCCCCCCACCCCAGTGTCCTTTTCACACTTCAACAGCTTTCTTCCACCTCCTCCTCCTACTTTGCCTCCTTTTGGGACTGAATTTAACATACCAGGGCTTGAGGCTTGGGATCCGTGTCACGCCCTTTGATCTGCTCCCTGCGCAGTGAGCACACATGAACTCAAAATGTTCATGTTTAAATAATAACGGACTAAAAGCCCTTTTCATCATGTTTGGTATTAGGAGTACTCCTGCCAAGGCGGTGGCCTCAGACCTGGAGCTGGTCCCTAGGTACTGCGCTGTGGCAGCCCACTGCTCCTGAATAGAGAGAAGACTCCTTTCCCCAAAGAGACTAATAAAGAAGAACTTAACTTATCACCTTCCAGTCTCCCTGTCCTTACCCGCCGTAGCTTTGCCCACCTACTCAACCCTTACAGTAAGCTATAGCGAGCCGAAGCCCTCTGCGTGATGAAAGCCAGGCATCTCAGAGTCAGTCGAGGCCCTGCCTGTGTTTGGACTCAACTCACCCACCACCGCAACATTCACTGTACCCAGACAGCCACACAACGGCCTGGCCAGCATTCCTGTCAGTGACAGAGCACACTGTATATGCTCTCAACCTGGCTCGATTTAGAGGATTCTTTATATGAGGGGGCCCTGACGGGACTGATGGAGAGGAAAAGAAACCTGCCACATGCTACCACGTCTAAGTCCAGTCAAGTGTTTGCCAGAAAAGATTGCTTATAAACTGATGCAGTTCAGGATTTCTTTTAATGAAGACATTTTTGGTCTTAGTTTGATGCTCATTTTGATGTTTTTTCTTCTCATGACAAATATTGGCACAACCTGCTTGTTTGCATTAACAGTCACAGATTGTAAAACTGTGTTTCACTGGAAATAAGATGAGTTATAATTGTGGCATTTCACTGGAGATGTAAGCTGACCGAAGAGATGAAAAGCTTCCAATGTCAGCAGCAGCTGGATTTAGCTTTGAATCATAGAGTTACTGTAATAATTGTACTTAGATGACTACCAGTGAATCCCTAACTGATGTCGGCAGAGATGCTAACATTAACTCTTCCTCATTCAAATATTATTCAGAAACATCCCCCCCAAATTTTCCAGACACAAGTATAGAGCTCTTAACTAAACCCTGACTAACTCAGTTCTTGTTTTGGGAACCCCCCCGATATATATATATATATATGTCTAGTCCAACCAAGCTGCAATGAGTGTTCTGGATGTGACAGAGGAGTATAAAAAAAACTCACCACTTCTGTGTTTGTGATTTTGGCCAGCAGGTCTGTCAGACTGTCGCCCCACTGTGACTGGTCAGCTGAATCCAGCTGTAGGCCGCAGATCGCTGCCCCCACACTTCCTGTGGCAATCATGGAGGGAGGGTACATGGCGAATCTGAAATCTGTTAGAGGAAGAAACACTAATTGAGTCAAATGTCTCCAGTGCTATTAGCCTGTAAGTGATACGAAGAAGTATTTATTGTTACGTTAAGCAAAGAGCTAAGATCTATAGTTTCAGCAAAACAGTTATTTACACTGGATTCTTTATTCACCTGGTGCAGTTTCTAAATTGCACTTTTCAATTCATACGCTCCACAGAAAGGGTACAGATACGTCCCTCCAAGAGACAATATGATTTGGTAATCTAGCAGTCAGCTAATAAATAATCCTTCTATTGCACCGGGTTTGAACGCAGCGCTCACTAATGACCAGGGGCCTGGATAATGAGGGTTCACTTGGCTTGTAAAGGAGCTGAAAAGCAACCACCCTCACCCCGCTCCCCCCCCCGGTCCCCCTTTCCCCCGCCCGCCCCTTTTCTTCCATCTCCTGAGTAAATCGTGTGCTCGCTGAAAAAAGCCCCATAGCGCTTGGAAAGGGAGGAATAAAGAGGCTCAGTGCCTCTGCCAATGCTCACTGCTGTAGGTCCTTTTTCCACGTGTGGTCACAGGCGTGCGTCTCAAAGACCAATAACCTTGTTAGCTCCCCTCACTGTCATTCATAATGCAAATGAGACAGCTTGTGAACGGGCCAGAAGCCCGAAAAGGCAAGGCAACTGGCATACAGGGAGAGAGAGAGAGAGAGAGAGAGAGAGAGAGAGAGAGAGAGAGAGAGAGAGAGAGAGAGAGAG
>CAKAKR010059552.1:0-53144 GCA_916700685.1 Adelosebastes latens | reverse complement strand
GCACATGGGGTCGACGGGGGGAGGAAGATGAAGAAGGAGGGACGGACGGAATGGCGACAAGGCAACAGGGAGAAAAGAAGGGAAGGTGGTGGGCTTGGTGGGAGGGTGGAGGGGGGGGGACAACTCCGATGCACATCACTCTTAAGTCTGTGTCCAGACTCTTGTGAGGTTTTGGAAGAAGAAAAGAGTCGCCCTCCAGCGACCCTCACCTCCTGCCTCCCATCCACCCCCCCCCACAAGTATTCCTCTGTTCCTTGGCCACCTATGGACTAGAGGAGTGGGCAGTGGGGGCAGAGAAACAGCCTGCACATTAACATATTGCCATATTCAATTGCAAAGCAAACTGCGTGCGATGGCCATGAAGGAGATTTTTCTTCCTTCTTTTTTTTTTTTTTTTTTTAAATCTGGAATCAAAGAGGTAGGCCCTTTGATAGCTGTAAAGGCAGCCCCTCACTGCCTTTTTAACATGCACAGCCAGGCGCTTTCTCATCTTGTGGGCTCAGTGTTGACAAATAAATGAACTTATTATACACCCCTGTGTTAGCCGCTGGGCCTCTGCCAAGGGGCGATTTATTAAAGGCTACCTCGAGCCAAGAGGAAAGAGCACACAAAGCCCCTCAGCATTACATCACTGCTGTAAGAGCACAACTTTCTATAGAGGGGTAAGAGGACAAAGGCATACACGGATTTACTGTACGTGTGTAGTGAGCGCAGACTGACAGGCACGGAGGCAGACACCTAAGAGACACAGGCAAGAAACAATGCACTGATGCCTGCATGCTTTAAGATGCACACACACACGGCACACACACACCCACACACACCCACACACACACACACACACACACACACACACACACACACACACACACACACACACACACACACACGCAGCACAGACGTAGGTTTGTGGGAGAGCTGAGTGGCGGACAGTGGGCAGCAAGCTGATTTTTCGCACTCAAGACAAGACAGGTCTGTAGCAGAACAAGGACGCGCGCGTGCAGCCGATGCAGGCTGACACTCCGGCCTGGTGGCTGCTGCATGTGGGGGGAAGAATGGCCGTATTTTAGGAGGCCCTCATTGATATTCATGTTGAGGATAAACAGTGTATGTAGCTGAGTGGGGACGCCTGCGATGGAAAGCTCCCTGTGAGCAGCGGCTGGCTGGCCCGGCCTGCACGCCTCTCACCCCCTTCAATGGCCCTTTCTCCTCCCTGCGCCCCCTCATCTCCATTCCTCCGTGTTCCTACCCCCTGAAACTTCATCCTCAGGCCTCTGGTCACACAGTCTGCTGCCCTACATGGCCCACTCCTCCTGGGTGGCTGCAATGCGCAGTATGCACATTAAACTTGTAAATTAATTAAAAGTTGGAAAGTTGAACAACAGCCAAAAGAAGAAAGAAAAAACTCTCCTTCTCACCCTCTCCTCTCTTTCCAGCGCTATAAATCAGGGTCTTGTATTCTATACATGTAGCGCTTATTGACCTTGTTTATTAAAGGAGTAGCATTACGAGGACCCAGGGCCTGTTGACTGATTAAGGCCAAAAACAAACATCATTTTGGGATTGGCATGACAGTATGTTTCACCGCTAATGCAACACAGTCTGGTAGTCAAAACAAGGTCTGTAGAGAGCTACTCAGACGCTACACCTAGTGTAGCTCTTCGAGACACGCAAACAAACAACTTCCCAAATGGACTTGAGAAGTTCTTCCAGGGAAGAAATCACTGATTAAGAAACAATAACTCGATACTGATATCTGTCATATTCCATTACCTCTTGTTCCACACTGTCACTCTGGAGACAAACAGAAAACAAAGCTTGGGAGAGTCTGAGTCACGCACTCAAACTGTGATTTCAACTCATTTGCCAGAAAACGGAATTCTTCCTTAATTATAGCATCCCTCGACAGCTCTCTTAAGTTTTACACCATCATCTCCACTGTCACAGCTGCAGCCTCGAGGCGTGGGTAACGTCAGCGACGAGGAGCATATAGGTTCAGATCAGAAGGTGAAATATTAAAAAAACTATTTCTCTCTCTGTCTATCTCTGTAGCTGACATGATTTGGACAAACTCTCTCACTGGAAAAATAAAAGTTGGAGGAAGAAAGACTCTGATGTCATGACAAAAACCTTCAGGTCAAACTAGCTGCGTACTTTACTTCAAATCACAAATATTAGTCTTTGTGGTTAACGTGACCTCCAAGCTAAACATGTAAGCTTAAAAACATTTTGATTTCTAAACCTTTTTGGTGGGATAATTGCAGCTTCCAAAGCAAAAAAAAACTCTTTCTTTTTGTTTCTGGTGTGACTCAGCTGGCCACAGCATTTACAGTGTGGTGCTGATTACACCAGCGAGGTGAAGGAAGGGGGGACTCAGGACATGCCACTCGATGATTCACTCTGCGTGTCACATATTTGGGCGCATACTGTCAGGAAGCGTCTCCCTGCTCCATGTGTCGACGGCGCAGCCGGACCGGATGTGATTCCTCACATCAGTGGAGCGTGTGGAGAGACGATAATTTGTCGGAGGAGGTCGCTAATTTGTTAGGGTTCTGAGTCATCAAACATGAAGGAGGCCGTATGTAAACAAACACCAGTAAAGACCATTTCATTGACCACATCTGAGATGAATCATTCATCTCTAGAATGCCGAGCCGAGCCTGGAGGGGATTCTCCGTGCAGCAGCCACTTGGAGAGGAAGCAACATGGAGCGTTCCTGCCTCTGGACCAGTGAGACTCACCAGCTAAGATGAAAAGAGGACTTATGAATCATCTTGGAATATCAGACTGGTCACTGTTGCATAAAAATTGGCACATTTGCCTCGTCCTGTAAAGACAAATAGCCTCCAGAATTGGAAGCACGCAGCTTGGAGACCTGTGTAGGATACAGACAAATCTAATAATCTAAATGCTCAATGCTCAAATCATAACATGGCAAACTCAACAGCTGTCAGTGTGTCAGTGTGCTGACTTGACTATGACTTGCCCCAAACTGTATGTGATTATCATAAAGTGGGCATGTCTGTAAAGACTAGACTCCTGTGTACTTATAGAACCAATTTTCATTCACATATCTTGAAGTCAGAGGTCAAGGGACCCCTTTGAAAATGGCCATGCCAGTTTTGCCTCGCCAAAATTTAGTGTGAGTTTGGAGCATTATTTAACCTCCTTAGCACCAAGCTAATATGACATGGTTGGTACCAATGTTTTTTTATAGTTTCATATCATGCCAGTATCTTCACTCTAGCTTTAAAACTGAGCCAGCTACAACCTAAAAATCACAAGTTGCATTAATGCGTTAAAGCAATTAGTGGCGTTAAAACAAATTTGCGTTAACGCATTATTATCGCGTTGACTTTGACAGCCCTAGAATATAGGCACAACTGTGTGAGTAAAGCATATGTAAAGTGCAGGGTTTATTTACTCTGCACACTCTATTAATAAACATTTATTAGAAATTTAAAGCTAAGCTTTGTTCTAACTCGACGGTAAAAAGTGACAAGAGGGAAAGTGAACCCATGCGGCAAAGCTTGACTTCTCTTGTGTTTGTTAGCTAGTGAATCATTATCATCGTTTGTCTCAGAGAAACTAACAAGTTAATCATCAAGTTACTTCACACAGTCCAAAGACACTTCCACCACACACTAGGAAAAAAAGTGATCAAATACTATTCTGAGATAAAGAACGAGTACTAACTTATTTACATCCCAACTTGTAGCAAAATCTTCATTGTGTCCTCCAGGACAATTGACTCTCTTTTGGACAGCACTGTTGGCCCTGATCCAGAATTTTCTTTTGATCAACTTCTATGACTATTGTCACCATTCCATGCATACCATTACAGAGAGGGCTATTGGAGTCGGTATTAAAAAAAATAGACCATAATCCCTGCCAATATGGCAAGAAGACGGAGCTCAATAACCGCAGCAGACAGGTTGGGGTGCATCTGTCTGCCCCATGCACCCCGTCCATTCTCCCACTTTACCTCAATTGAATAAGAATAGAAGAGGAAGCTCGGAGTGCTTGGTGTCTGTGTGGAGGAATGGAGGTTCATAATCTCCCTTAATGAGCTTGTTTCTGGGCTATTATCCGGCGGCCTGCCTGAGGGAAACGCTGGTGTTTCCTATCAAGTGGCCCCGCAGCGCTGACCCTCGCATGGCTCTGCATATGAAATGTAAGGGCCAAGCCTTTTGTCTCCTTTCTCCCAGCCTCTAGCTGAGCTCCCGAGCCATTTGCATAGTCCTGAATGGACCGGCCAATGTTATTAATTAATACAGAGCCAGCCTGCGCCACCTGACAAAATCCCACCGAGTGGCCCGAACGGAACTGTTTCATCAAAAGAGAGGAGCCATTAGGAATGAGAGGCCTTATTCTCCACTTCTCCTCTTCTCTCTCTTGTTCCCTTGCAAACAGAGAACCGTGGTTTTTATGCATGTTTTCTTTTTCAGTGTAGGGGCAGCAGCGGTGGGAGTAGTGGTGGGTGGTGGGTTGAATGAGACTGTATGAAATAGGAAGGCCACAGGTGACCCGTTGTCGACTGGCTTGCAAATGTAAATCCTCCTGAGAGATCTCCTCCTTCTGCTGTGTCTTCACCTTCTCAGCTCTGTTCAGAGTGATGTCTCAAGGAGGATTCTCACCCGATAACCTCAAAGATTTACGGCTGGGAACGTTCCACAAATGGGGTTTCGGATTCCCAGAGATCTTCAGATGCACCAAAATGTTGACTCACTCGCGCTCCCTCTGTCTACGTCTTGCCCTCGCTCTCTCTGTTTGCCTGGATACAAGTCTGAGGAGAGCATACGCAGATAAACGGCCTGTTGCTAATCCAGAGCCATCTCCAGAAAGTCTCTCTCCTAAAACACAATGTCAGGAGGACGACTCCAGGGGGCTCGTAAATTTATTTCCACTGCCTCATTGAAGCAATTAAGGACAAAGTGCATGCTGAGTCTTTCACAATGTTGCTTTGGGAATAGGTTCGATCACTGACACGCTGTCATTCCACACATTAATCCGCTGGCACAAAATAAGCGGTGAGACAGGGAGAGGAAGAGAGCAAGAGATAGTAGGGGAGAGTGAAGGAATGGGTGGAAACAGGCGTTTCTTCTTCTTTGCAAACTTTGCAAGCATGAACTTTTGCTGCAAACTTTTCTCTCCCTATCATAACCATTGCACAATCGGTGCAGGGGATTCCATCACTTTATGTTGTAAATACCTGTCACCTCCCCTGTATCTATTCATCTAACTATACACACACTCCTCTGAATGATGTCAGCACAAGGAGCTGTTTCCCATGAGGGGGTGTAGTTAGCATTCCTGTATGAGGCCTGCAGAAAAGGAAGCTGCTGGTGGTGGGGGTCACCCAGAAAATGAGAAACAAAGGAGTGCCAAACAGCCTTATTGTGGGTGAATTGTGCATTTTTCCTCATTCATGTTAACATAAATCCTTATGGGTGTTTGAGACAAGTCAAATTGCTAGTTTCCTATCTCAACCTGTGCCGTGTTTGTAGCTTTGAACGTTGAGTTGGAGGTGACGCAAACAGGAGAAACCTGCCCTATAGAGAATCTCAACATGGGAAAGCTATCATGTCCTCCAGCTGTAGGGCGGGGAGGCGTGAGAAGTTAAGGGGGGAGAGAAAGAGGGAAGGAAGGCGGCAGGGGAAAGAGATATGAAAACATGACATGCCTTAGAATTGGCAGCGCAAAAACAATACACTCCTCCGGCTTTCCCTGACTCCCCTGTTCCCTCCTGCATCTTCCCCGTCTCTTCAGATCATGTTAAAGGCTCCCCTGTCCCTCCCACGACTCGCTTGGATGTTTGATCTTGAGAGAACAATTCACCTCAAGAGCCGAAAGACAATGGCCTGCCTGCCTCCACCCCTGTCCATTCCTCTTCTCGACCCTGTGCGACATGGGAATGCCCCTCAACCAGGCTCAATCTGCTTTGAAGTGTTACTGGATGCTCTGGAAGCCACTGATACGCCTCTAAAACATGACCACATACCAGCCCGGGAGAAGACAAATGATGGGACGTCAGACCTAAAAGTTGAACACTGAAATGTCTTCCATGACACATGCCTTTCTTCGGCAGAATACTTTCCCATCGGAGGTAATGCATCTCACTTAAGTCACGGCGGGCCGGGACTGGCCCACAGCACACCTCTGAACAGAGCTGTTGCCGCATGTTACTGAGTGAAGAGGGCTTTGAAAGAAGAATGTGCAGATAAAGATATTTTGCAACACGAAAAAATATGTTGATGCAAGCCATTATCGCTTGGTTTGACTTGGCAGCTTATCCATGATCAGTGTCACGCGTGAACACCAAAAAGAAAAAGATATACTGTCGAGATGACGCCGAAGTCTGCATGGTCATCTTTTGGATTGTTTTTTCGCAATTACAATTCATTTGGACAAACATCCGTTAATAATAAAGGACGTTAAATGTGTAAGCTCCCATCGTGTCCTACCTGTGGCACACAGGGCAATGAAGGTCTGGACATGTTTGCGTATAAGTGCCAGCTTATCCTCGGGCAGCGGCAGCCTCCTCACAATGTGCTCAATGAAGTCGTTTGGCGTTACTGCTGCCAAGTTCCACTTCAATTTCCCCAACACCACCAGTTCCCATTCCTGGAGAGAGAGAGAGAGAGAGAGAAAGAGACAGAGAGAGAGAGAGAAAGAGTAGAGAGCAAAGAGAGATAACCGAAAATGAGAAAGACTGAGAAAGATTAAGTGACACAAAGTACAACCACCTATTTACATAGTGTAGCAGTTTACACGGCACTTTACTGCATTTACGGCCAGTTACACTAATGTGAGTGAGTGTGCCTCTGTAGGCCCCTTACATTAGTATGTGTGGAGGTTAAGCGTTATTGTTATTACGTTAGTCTCTGCTTGGCCGGGCCTGGGACAGAGAAGCACCAGCAGCGCCACCAACCCAGGTGACCTCACAACACTGTCTCCCTCCCCGTCTGTCTGTCTGGCATCTGGGGACTTTCCTAAAGAGGCCCACCAGAGGTTCTACTGTGTGTGTGTGTGTGTGTGTGTGTGTGTGTGTGCGATTGCCGAATGAAAATGGATAGGAAGGCTGTTCTTGTTGAGCAGCACCAGCAATAAATCTGCGTTAACGTTATAAAGTTTAACAGTGTTTCATTATTTTATCTTATCTTATTCCATTCATCATTTAAACGATAAAAACACCCATTGTGTGTTGCAACAGGTAATGTGATTATCTTACTTTGTTGCATGTTGTGTTTCGCTGCCAATTCTGTTAAAGCCCTTAACTAAATTCACCATTTCAGCCCATATTATTCTTCCTATAACCAATGTTAAAGGGGAACTACACCCATTTCCAAAATTCATACATTTTATTCCTATGGTCTAAAACAGTGCTGAAAATATCAGTTAACATGAACAACTCTCTCCCAAATCAAAAAAAAACTAGAGTGCTAAAACTTAAATATGTGATGTCATCATGTATAAAGTCTGGAGCTGCTCCATCCAATGAATTGGGAAAGATTTTATAGATGACACTGAGCGCACCCAGGGAGATGTTCTTGAGTATACAACCAAGAACACTACAATAGAATAAAGCTCATTTGGGTATAAAAAAAGAAAACAAAATAATAAATTCTCTATTCTATTCTATGTACTCAGCCAATCTTCGATAGTCGATATATTCGTCCAATCGCCAAACTCTACTTGATACTTGATGACATCACAAGTTTGAGACTTACTACTCCGGTTTCTGGCTTTGAGAGAGCGCAGCTCATGTTCACAAATATTGACTGAACTTCCCTAGGCCATGGAAATAACATATTGGAATTCTTAATTTAGGTGGTGTTCCCCTTTAATAACATATTTAAAGACTTCACGGGAAACATAAACCTCGGGCAGCATTTGACGTGAACAGCTTTGGATCAAACATTACTCAACACCTTCTCTGTATCATCAGACTCACCGAAATCAACTTCGCAAATCATTTTAATGAGGATCTCTTGTGCGAAATGTGACGACACATGCTAGTCTAGATGAGTGTGTGTGAGTGGGGGTGACACTAGGTGTGGTGTTCTCTTCTCTTAGAGTGTATTGTTACTTTCACTTCCTAGAGCAGGAGGTGATTAACGGAAGAGTTGGTGACTAATTTGGGAAAAAATTTCGTGGTTTGGTTCCGGACTGCAGCCTTGTGACCGGGACCACGGATGCTCTTCATTTTCCTTTTCAGCGAGAGAGAGAGAGAGACCACATGGACTCAGTCATGAGACAATTCAACATGGTTGCCACTGACCCTGCTAACAGCTGCAATTTTCTAATCAAAGTGACATTTTTCAGCCTCGCAATGTTTTCTGATCTCCTTCATGCCGGGTACATGGATAGAGAGGAGGAAAGACTTTAAAAACAAAACAAAACAGGGATTTTGTTTTATACTCACGTGGGAGGAAATGAGACAATAAAAGCACATCTGACTTAAAGGTTAAAGGTGTCTTCCTCAGCTCGCGTGGAGATGTGTAACCACTATCTCCAAAGATTCAATTATTTGATCATATGCAAATCATAAGGCCCGGCAGTGGTTTGATGATTGCGTCCGCTCTAATGTTTGCAACATGGCTGCCTCCTGCTCTCGAAAGCCTATTCCATCAATACCAGCGAGCAAGATTCGAGCCTATACAGCGAAGGCTTATGACAAACCTTGCAACACAGGCTCAGTGCTGACAGAGTGGCAGGCAGGCGGGCACCCACTTCCTTCTGCTACTGCCTTCCTCTGGTCACACCTTCTTTGTAACATTGCGGTTCTCTTTACAAGAAATTGTTACCAAAGACGAGGACAAAAAAAAAACACAAAAAAAAAACGATCACATGCCCCGAGCAGCTGATCTCTGTTTCCTGTATCTGCATGTCAGCCAAAATACTGCCTTATACAGAAACACAGAGAAGAGAAGAGGCCCCGGCAAACCAGTTCAAGGACTGAAGGCTTTGTCTTCAGACTGAACATAAAGGTAGGACGTTCTCTTGTAAAGTGCAGCATGACATACTGTTTTATGTGAGTTCAGCCCGGCTAACGGAATAGCACTTTTTTCCACATTCTGTTTACTTGTCAAACCTACAACTTTTAAAATACGCTGACCACGCTTCACTGAAGACAGGGGGAGAATTAAATCTGACACAATATTCCCAAACAGATTCAAGAAAAAGATCAGAAACCAACAACAGCAGCTCATTGGGAACTTGAATATACTGCAGCAATCAACCCCGGCGAGTCAAGCAGGCGAGGCAGGCCCACAACCATCAGCCACGTCTGAATCATAATATGTGGCCTCTTTCACAACATGGGTGGGATTGGCTGTTGTTTACTGAGGAATGTTTATGTAGCACCGCAGAGCAGTGCGGAAACACTTATCTGATGTGAAACTGAGTTAATTAATTGGTTTGCGCTGGTGAAGGCAGCTGGTATTATCAGGCCAAAGAAGAGGCCTTAACAAATATAGCAACACAGACATCTTTTCTACTCCAAACGACACACAATCTACCCTGCATCGCCCAGTTCTATGTATCGTCGTGACTGTGAGCTACAGTTCAGCGTTGAAAAATGTGTGAGAATCCAAAATAGTGCAGCATGACATAATATCACAAATGTGTGCATCAATGGTTATTTTTGGATTGAGGGCTGAACTGTAAAAGGCAAACTTGACTGTCTCCGTGTCTCTCCCTCTCTAGCTGACAGGAACAGAGTCAGAACTTTGGCTGGAGTTCAAGTTGACCTCGTTGCTCTGTGCAAATATCTGCCACTAGATGGCGATGGAGACCACTGCACAGACTACTGGATGGATACTGTAAAAGCCCAGAGGGTCCTGTACAGTAAAGAGAGAGCCATTGTGGGACAATCCACTGTGAGGCTTTTCGCTTTGCATGCACCTTTTGATGACGGCGCAGTCCAAAAGTGGAGGCTGGACCACAGAATCAGTGAAATGAGAACAAACCCTGTGATGTTTTTGAGCTGAATGGTTTGAAATTAACACATTTTAATTGAATTAATACCTTAAAACTGTAAAATAAACCCCTTAACATGATGTAGGAAAAGATGAACATGAAGATGTATGTCTGGCTTTAACCAGCTGATGATGACAGCATGAATCCTCAGAGGTGAGACTGTGAATTTAAGTGAAAATGTGTTGAACCAACTTGTTGCTTACCAGCAGTTCTTGTGGTCTGATGGAGTTATCTGTGTAGATGCAAAGCTTCTCTGCGGTTAATGGACGAGTCTCTTTCAATTTGGATGCAAGAAACATGCACACTGCTCCCAGCAGCTGCAGGTTACACTTTTTGGTGGGTACCACGGCTAAAAATCTGTCTAAGTAGTTCATGGCCAAGGGGAAAACTTCTTCCTCGCACTTCTGCTCCTCACAAACCTGAATAAAGAGACAGCAGACAATGCAGCAATGTGAAGCATTTAGGAATCAGTAAATCCAGCCCTGCAGAGAGACCTGACTTATTTTTTTCCCAGCACTTGAAATGTATATATAAAACTTTTATGAGAAAACGAAACAAAAGTGTAATCACATAAAGAGCAACATATAAATTCAATGACACACATAGTTGGGTGCAGGCCAAGAATCTGCGCCCAGCCCTATAATCGGTTGCGACATCATAAATTAATTCGAAATAGATTATTTTTTTGACAAAGAATGAAATGAGTCTCAGACAACATACATGTCAATAGAGTCGCATCCCTGCAGTTCATTCACTAAAGAAATGAATTCAAGTCACAATCAGCCAGAGCCAAAAAAAAAAAACACCCCGACAGCGCAGCACACGGAAACACATTTTTTTTTTTCTTCATTCGTCATATTTTCATAAAATAATTAAAAATATAGATAAATTGCCTGGATCGATTTTCTTCGCATCATAATGTCAAGGAGGATCTTCTGTATCAGACCCGACCGTTCTGATCCAAATCCACGCGCGATAAATAGGAATAAAACGTCAAAATAAAAGACAAGTAGCGAAAGGTTGGTCCGATGTGCGTCACCGGCGACCCGATATATATATTTCAAAAATTAATTAAAAATAACCAGTGGGTCGGATCGTGACAATATTTACATGAAAATAAAGCTCAAAGGTTCTAGAATGTTTACAGTCGAGTGTTGACCACAAATATTCGACGAAGTGTCAAAAATGGAACATAATTCCAGAATGAGGCGATGCGTCGGAGGAAGACAGAAAGGACAGAAACTGTAAAGGCCCTCGTCTCTTCCGACATTTAAAACAGATACCTACAATATTCACAACGCTTTTTCACACCATTTCTATATTCATCGGACACAAAAGACCCTCCTCTGTCATTGCCGATGGCTTTTAGCCGCTGTTATTTCCTTTATGACACTGTAAAGTGCTCTTAAAAGCGCACAAGCGCTCCTTTAAAAAACCAACATGGCGATAGAACAGCGTTGCATTGGAGAGGAGTTGCATACGTGTGCATGGAAATATTCAGCCTATCTAAAATAATAACGTTAAATAATCTACTGGCAGCTCGTACAGACAACGTGTGAGGCATATATATGAAAGAAATGCTCCGGTGTTACAGATATCACAGCTTGAAGTTTCATGAAACACGGGTCTTCGCGACCGCACTTTAAAAAAATGGGAAGAAAATGACAGAAAGCGACACATTTGTGGTTATTATAATGAATAATGAGACCTATAAGTCTCATCTGCTGTTAGAGAAATTGCAAAACAGAGCTCAGTTAAAGCAGGAATGAAAGAAAATCAGGAGGCTTTAAAAGTCGAGCACGGAAATAATAAAGACTTGTCAGCACTCGGTGTTTCGGTTTATATACCTCCAACATCCAAGTCGCTACCATCCTCCTCATAAACGGCTGGATGTCTTTCTGGACGCCTTTGAAATAGGAATATTGTGGTAGAAACCTCTCCTCGATGGTCAACAAGCTCTGCAGGACTCTGTCATCGCACAGGAGGTTCGGATCTGGACGAGCTCGTATGATGGTGTCCATTTCGAGGCAGAGCAGCTCCATGGTGCTGCTGCTGGTGCTTTCACTTAAAGTCACAAAAATAAAAAAAAATAAAAAGTAGTATTTCTCTCTCGGATGCGTTAAAAAGCGGCGTTTGCAGAGCGAAAAAATGCAAAAAAGGATGGCAGGGAAAGTGTTTTAGAGGCATAAAAAGTGAGACTGCAGGGGCTCCGGTAAGAGTAGTCCTGCCTCTCCTTCTTGTTGAGAACTTTTTCCTCTCTCTCTCCAGCACAGTGCGCCTCTACTTTCATCCGCCTGGCCAGATCAGGCGGATTCTCGAGCCTGCCCTGCTGCATGCGCACTGACGCAATTGCACTTCATTACCTCTGTCTGTAGTCTGTATAGACCAGAAGCAACATGCTGCACTGCTGTCCTCTCTTTCTTTGTTTCTTTCTTCTATATCCTGGCGTGCAAGACAACTTTTTTTTTTATTAGCAAACTTTCATTTAAACATCTATAAGGCTGATATACTTTATACACAAAAGTAGATGCACAACATTGCAGTGAAAGGTGCAGGATACATCCAACTAAAGACCACTTTTAACCAGATTTACCGACGTTTTTTTGGGGCTGAAATAAAGCAATTATTTTTTTAAATATTTGGGGATAATAAAGTATGTGACTGATGAATGTTTATTTGGAACATGGTGCATTCTGGTAAAATACATGCATTTCTGTGTTTTAAAGATGTACTTCTTTATGTTGGTGCTTTGGTGACTGCCTTGTGATGATAATTACAGAATGGCAGTGTCACTTAACATGATTGAATGTCTTATTCAGTGTTGCATTACGCACATTTTCAGCATAAGAAAGCCTTGAAGGAACCAACTTGTCAAAGTGCAGTAAGTGACACCTCGTGAGGAAATTTTGCATATGACTTTGGCTTATAGAAAGAAAGAAAGAAAGAAAGAAAGAAAGAAAGAAAAACTCCTAAAAGTAACTTAATTCGTGTTGCTTTCTTTCTTAAACTTGTCAGCCAGCTTTGTCAAATGAACTCAGTGAACCTCAGCAGCAGAGCATATGACGCATGTATGTATGTGGCCATAAACACTGCATGTTAACTTATACAGCGGCGCGTGCGCGCGCACGGACGCGCGCACAGGACAGTATCCACCCACCCACCCACTCACTCTGCACACGCACGCACACCCACACACCCACACATGGTCTTACGAACTATTTAATTTTCTTTGCAGCCACAAACTGCTTGCGGTTTAAGAGAGATAGCTTTCTAGGAAATGTGAAGCAGCGTTGACTTTTTTTTTTTTTTTTCTCCTTGCATAATCTTCTGTTAAAGATAACACAAAAGATGAGAGTCATTGGCTTTTTGCTCAACCCAAATATTATCAACCAATTTAACAATTCCTGCTATGAATCTTTTTTTTATTATTATTTTTATTCAGGCTTCTGAAATAATGTCCTATGGAAAAAAACAAGCAGGTGGAAACGAAGAGTGTAAGTCATTGAGCAGATAATTAAAAAAACCCACTGCCAAATGATTTAGCCTCACATACAGTCACAAAGATAATCTGCATGGGTAAATATGTTAATCCCCCTCCTATTCTTAGTCAACTTCAAAGCCTGAGCCTTGAATGAAACGAGACTTCAGTGCATCAGGGGTAAGACTGGGGACTGTAAAGTCCTCATGCTGTTCATTTCCATCCGAAGCTTGTTGCCTATATAGCAATGCTTGTGAGAAAAGTGGGGGAAATGTCTCTTTAAAGTTTTTTTTTTTTCCAGTCTAAGTTGTTTCCTCCTCCCCTGTGTGTCTATTTGCATAGCCAATAGTTCCTCAGCGCTCGACCGAGGCTGTGCGATTGTTACTGGGCAGACTTCTTCTATACCTTCCTCTCTCTCTCTCTCTCCTCCCTCCACTGCTGTGGTCATCCATCTGTCTCACCCCTTAAAGGATGTCGCTGCTGCTGCTTCTTTCTTAAACACGCACTACAGAGTGTCTTGAGTGGCATCATGTAGGATTTGAAGTTTAAATGAATTCATGTTCGGTCGGAAAATAGACTATATACGACTCAGTGTTTATATGTAGTCACACATTAAACATTAGGAGAGGAGACAAAGTTTGCGACACATCTGTGACAGTGACACATCTCCTCTTCCAGTGCATCCTGAGTAAGTTGACGATGCCTTGAAACAATAAGAATAAGATCACTCAACAAAATGACTCCCAATTCAAAAAAAGTTATTGAAACTTCGAATTTAGTATGGACAAGAAAAATACTAATTATTACATCCTTAATGGCAGATGCTTTCCTTTGGGGAAAAAAATAAATAATTTCTACTCTATAAAGGATTGAATTCATTTTGAAAAATTGAAATGTTTCAGTTCATTGAGGCACAAAAACGTGCAGCCGAATCCTCTGTTAAGGAGAAGACACTTTAACTGGTCGTGTTTCTACTTTGATAGAAAAATAGAAAAAAATCTAATTAATTGGAATGTGCGATTGCTGATCAAATCGACTATTTCACAGTTAGTCAAGAAGCCAAACTGAATCAAATGTGACTAAAAGGTGGAGAGGCAGGTGCTCCAAATCCTCCTCTACATCCAGCACCATCAGCTGCCTCCAGCTCACCATGCAGGATGCGCAATTACGCACCTTGGAGAACCATCATCTCCATGCAGCATCTCACCTCAGGCTGATGATGACAGTAATGGACACTTTTGCCTTGTTATACAAGCAACAATGAGTATTTTAAAGTAAAACAAGTAAAATAGAAAAAACACAACAGCATGCACTTCAAAATGTCCATATAGACATACTCAATCATAAAATCTTATGTCTTCCTTAAAAATGTTCTTAAAAAAGATTCCAGATGAGTTAAATGCCAGCTTGTTCAAATAAGATAAGATAAGATGAACCTTTATTAAGCCCCGGAGGGAAATTCAGGTGTCAAAGCAGCAACATCAGCAAACAGAGTGAAACACAGGAGAGGTAAAGGTATACAAAAATTATAAAAACAATAAATAGAGATATAAAAGATACAGAGTGAATGGGTGAACATAGTGTGTACAGTCCGTAAATAAATAAATGTAGTATGTGCAATAAATAAATGTAATATGTACATATGTGCAGTCTATAAAGTGGTATATAGGATGTATAGAGTAAAGTAAGTGTAAAGTGCGCCAGTGGTTCGAGTCCAAGATGGTTGCAGATAGTGCATGTTTAATAGAATAATATATAGATGTAGAAATAGAAATAGAAAAAGCCACAGTTTTAAGATGTTTTTTCATCAAGTGACATCTTAAAATGAGGCTGATAATATAATCAAGGAACTTTTCTGAAACAACATTAAGCAAGGTTTGCTCCCCTTTTATCAAACATTTCAATAAAATAACTTGTGAAGTCATATTAATACACTTGTCAAGAGGTTTTATTAGTGCAGCTCCTGCAGCGGAACAGTGACGCCAGCGGCTCCTCTGAGACAGATCACAGACAGATCACACATCACAGATCACAGCAGCAGCAGCATTTTGTCCCCGGAAGCATTCAATTACCAGATCCGATAGAATCGGAACATACCCCATACAGGTTGGAACCGTTAACACGTTCTGACACAGAACATTGGAGTGTAAGCTGGAACAGTCACTAAAACACTGACGTTTGAAAAGTTTGGTGAGATTCCTGCGCTGCACACTGCAAGAAATATCAAGTCGGATCCAATTATTGTAGACGGGTCTGAGTTTTGAAATTTTCTTTCATAAAAAAGTGTAATCAGATCAATCAGAGCTGAGGAGGTGGGGGAGTTTAGGGTGGTGGGTGGTCAAGCCCACTTCTCTGCAGCTTATCAAATGGTGCTATTTCCTGGAAACTAGTGGCGGTTCCTGCCTTGGTGCTTTGTTTTAGTGACAGATGATTCCAGAAAATCTCCGAAATTATTTGATTAAAAATTATGAAAAAATGATTAACCACAGTGCGGATTTTTCCGCTTTGTTTTCATTAAAAAGAAGAGAATAAAAGAATGAGGGTTGATCACTTTTTGCAGTGAGGATCGGACCGGTGACTCATCATCAGCGCGCACCTTTCACACTTTAATTCAGAGATCAGTGACGAGCAGGCAGCATCCCGGGGTGTCACAGTGGCACTGTGTGTTTTTATTTATTTTTTATGTATTTATTTTGATTTTACCGACATCAAAAATGGGAATCATAACGGTGAAAAAATGTCCCACATGACACCAGAGAAGTGTCGGAGGGGAATTCTTTAAGCTCCTATCGAAGCAGAAACAGTTGTGAAATGACAGAGTGACACAACAAACAGCTCTGCCTTTTAAAGCAAGTATGAAAAGGTCTATTTTCTATGAATTTGTCACTATACTTCCCAAGCAATGTGAAAAAATTAATTTGATCTTATATGTATTGCAAAAATAAAACACAAATAGTGCATTTTTATTTAATATATTTACACACACACTATATGATAAAATCTATATATTAAAACAACAATCATCATGTAGGACAGATTCTCAGGTTTTAAGCTACATGTCCAACAACCTAAAAGTGAAACTAAAATGAGCAAGAATAGATTGTGAAGATTATTCATTTATAAAACAAAGCTTTCCAAAACTGTTGCTAAACTAGTTTAAATAGATAGGATCTCTTTAGGTATGTAAAAAGACAATACCTCAAACACAATCTAAAAACAACACACCTGCATGAGCAGGTCAGCAGCTGCCATGCAGGAAATACATCTCTTCATAAAATAAAATAAAATAAAATAAAAAAGATTACTAGTATGTTATTATAATCTGACATGATCTAACTGTTTATCTTGTTTCTTTTAAGCATTCAAAGAAACATAAATATGAAATAAATCTTATGTAACAAAGAAACTTTGGTGGATTTATGTGAAATTCCACCTGTTTCTATTCAGTTTGAATTCTGTATTAATTCTTCACATATCCATGTTTAAACTGTTTATTTATATATATACCAAATTTTTATCATGTCACATCTTAAGGATAATTTTGGGAAGGTTTTTGGTAAAGGTATTAACACTCCAGCTATAATAGATCATTGTTGAACGGTTGAAGACCTGACTTATTTACTGAAATTAATTCAGAGATTTAATTATTTGTGAGAAAACAACATGAATAAAATGAAACATTTCATGCTTAAAATTCAAATGTGCTCATTTCTTCATTTTCAGGATAAAAAATCTGCTTGATTTTGGTTTTGTTTAGATTATATGCATGTTTAATGTATAGCTATTGAATTAAAAAAAAAAAGAATAGGAGTAATGTTTACAGAGGTTGAAATCAGAGGAGGAAAAACGAATTTAGTGTATTAATAGTTTAAATGTTGACTTTAAAAATATGTCTCCATGTGTACACAGCAGAGGTGTTCACACTGTAACAGTTTAACAAGAAAACAGATAATTCAACAACACAACAGCAGGTGAGATGTGTACCACCAAGGCCCTCACAAAAACATCCAGCTGCCTCCTCTCTTTCTGTTTCAAGTAAAAGTTTTTGGTATTCGTCTGCTGACTGAACCTCATGTCACCTCCTGCCAGGTCACAGACGAACAAGGAGACATCTCAGAGAGCGACACCCAACAACAGCAACATTTCCCCATTTTTACCATATTTTTCTGTGGTTGAGTAACTCCAGATGTGTGTGCCAAACAACAACAATACAGAGAAAACGTACTCATCCACGATAAAACTAAAAAACACCAGACTTCATGCAAAACTTTACTGGAAAAAACTGTTCTCCAACTGAACAGTTTGAAACATCACAAACGGTTTATTGGTAAAAATTTAGAAACATTTTGCGCGTGTTGTGTGTTCGAATGCTTCATTGCCTTCGGCTGCATCTCACTGATCCATGAAATACAAAGTGTTTGAGTCGTTAAACACAAAACAATTCAAAACTTGTGTTTTCACTGTAATCAGAATCTGAACTGAAGACATTAAAAAATTCTGGCTGTAATGCTGTTTATACGGGCACCAATAAGATCAATCAATGACGGATGTTTCATCACCACCTCCAGGATGGAAACAAGTTTGTTTGTCCCAAATTAACAGACGTAAACGTAAAAAACTGAGACAAATATCTGCCCAACAATCAGCTGATATGATAAATGGCACTTCCTCCACATCAACATGAACGAATCTTTATAGTTTTTACCTCCTGCACTGTTGGGAGCATATTGTGTGATGGGAGTGTTTCCAGCAGTGGTGTGAAGCTTGTCCCTGACTGACATCTCCACTAACCACCTGTGGGATCTCTCTGATTCTCCCTCCATGACTGATGTTACAACAATGCAGCTCTGGCACTGAGCGCTCGCCCTGCAGACTTCCCTCAGACTCCTTCAGAAATTCTTTATGCAAACATGTCCTCCCGAATTCTTTGAGAGGTGCCCTTATCTCATTAGCTGGAAAACTAACAAGGGGGAGCAAAAAAAAAAAAAAATGTAAAGAACAAAGTCTTAATTGTTGACATCTTTTGGGACAAGATGTTGACTGCAGGATGCAGAGGGAGAGATGAAAGCTCTCTCAGTTTGCAGAAACAAGACATCTAACTCAGGTAGATACCTTTCAGAGCCTCTGGTCAAAATGCATCCGACGCATGGTGGTGCAATGCTGTTAACAGGCATCAAACCGTCTTCAACGGCAGCGAAGATATTATGAATATGTGTGTGATATACCCCCATTAATTCCCATTAATTAAGCTAGCATTAAATTGACAGAAGACCAGTAACGCCTTGTTTATGCTTGACACACCGTCACAGTTTTTTTGCATGCCAAAATTGATGGCATTGCGGTTTCGGCAGAACATCCCCAGTTCATGGTCGTGTCATCTCCAAATTTTTGCGACCAGACACTCATTACATGTGCTGCACTTTCTTGAAAGATCCAAGAGCGAAAATGTCATGCCATGGGACAATAAAGACTTAGTAAGAAATGAAGTTGAAGTTTTGAATATACCTAAAACAAAGCTGTAAACACAAAGCAGTAGCTCTCTGGTCATAGCTGTATCCTTCTCTGTGCAAATGACTTTCTGTTATTGTTTATAACAAAAATAGATTCAATTCAGTTCTTTATTGCCATGTCAACACAGTTGATAGGAATTTGCCTCAGTGCATCTCTTAAATCACAGACAAGAAACATTCCATAAGTAAATAAAATATAGTGAAAACAGTACATATTTATACATTCAAACATACATACTATGATACAAGTTTGTGTGGGATATTGATTGATTTGTTTATTTGAGTGTTCTGCCCAATTTGATGCCCAACTCATACGGGCTTACAAGACACTGGACAACAACAACAACAACCAAGATGGCCACATGACCAGTCATAATATACGGTTCCATGAATTCAAAGAAAGAAAGAAAGAAAATGAGAAATTGTCAGAAAATTTCCCTAACAAAAAGGTCTTATCATCATAACATGTCTTAACTTTTAAAAGAAAAAAAAAAGTGTTCAAACAATACCTTAGTTAGTCGATTTTATTCAAAAACATCAGGTGACTCAGTGTTCTGTGACTGTACTAATAAAAGGTACAGAGTGCGTGTTGCGGAAGGCGCGTCACCGGAACAATAAGGTCTGGTAGCTCTGGCCAAACCTTCAGTTAACACAAGAAACAAACCGTCTGGTATTCATTTACCTTTCTTCTACCCCTCCACCCCATTCCTTCATCCCTGCCTCCATCCCTGCCTCCATCCCTCCCCTCATTCACATGCTTGACCCTGCCTTTTGAACTCCACCAACAACCTTTCATGCGGTCATCAAAATCTGGGGCCAAATGAGCCCGATAGAGAGGTGGGCTTGGAGCACCGGCTGCTAAATAATGTCAATATTTCCTTGCCCTAACAGAGGATAAACTGCTTTCTCACACTTTTTTTTTTCTCCTCCACATAGCAGCAACAGTGAAGGCTGCCTCGCTCCACACAGAGCGGCGCAGAGTGGCTCAGCTGCTGCTGCTGTCTCTTCCCCTCCAGCTCCTCCAGGATTTTCCCATGTTCATATCACTAGCCCTTGACTTTGTCACTCATGCAACAGCTGCTTGCTGATACCACACCACAGTTCCAGCCTATTGCTCTCCCTTCTTTCACTACGCACACCAACAACAAAGGCATTGTTAATCCAGTGGAGTCCTTGGTGCAGAATGCAAGGACTTCTAGGGAGAGCTTGTGGACGTCAAGACAATAACTACATTTTTGCAGAAAAAAAAAACCCCCTTCGGATTGTTTGAAAATTGTGTCTCTTGGTGGTTTGGGAGGATCAACATCCTGAGGACTTCCACCTGGAATCACAACAAGCTCAGACTAAAACACACTGAACTTGAGGTCAAAGAAATCTCACGGCTGGGCTTATCAAAAACGCTCACTGGCATTTGAATAACGGCACCAATCAGAAAATCGGCTAATCTCGCCACACATAATTTATTAAAAAATGTTATTACAACTATGCAAAGGGATGCTGGATGATATGAGAAATATGACTGCACACAGAGTGAACGGCATGCAGAGTGATTGAGCTGCAGAATAACCCTACAAGTCAGGTCATTCATACAAATCATGTTTAATCTATGATTCACATACCGCTCCCAATAACGAACAAAAGAAAAGCTGCCTATTTACATTGAGCGTGTCAAACACGCAAAGAGGTAAAGCAAACATTAAAGTTAACTATATAGTTCCCAAAATAACTCACGTCACTAAAAATAAAGCCAAATATAGTGAACACCTGAGCGTACACATGCACACATGCATGCAGTAAGTGGTGCTACTGTTGCCCTTGTTTCCTTATCTCTCCTGCAGATGGTAACAGATGGTACATAGAATGTTAAAGCGTACAGAGGAGACAACGAGATTACTTCAACAATTATAGAGGGTTTCCCTCCTGTTGCAACTGCATCAGGTGCTCACCGATCTGCTGTCACTAATAATAAACACAGAGTGCTCCCAACTTAACCCATTTGTGCCCCAAAACTATATTTAGTATGATAAGGAAAAAAATGCCACAACATTTGTTCTGATTAGTCAGAAGTCTTGAAATTTGGTACGGACATACTTTGAGCAAGTATCTAACAGTACAACTTTGAAATGTTTAGATTACACTTTTATTAATAGTCAACTTCAGGATTTTTAAAAAATTAGAAAAAATGTGAACATTGTGTTCATTAAATGTTTTCCACATGAAATATTGTTTTTTACACTGCATATGTATGCTTATCTTTAATAAATGCTTGATTGTGCTCCTTGTAGTTTCTGAGATACAGACATTTTTGTATCATATTATATCTAGTCTTTGGGCACATGGGACTACAGCTTTTTCCTAAAATATGATGGAGTCTATTGCAAAAACAGTAGGTCCATGTGTCCAAAGACTAGATATAGTATGATAAGAAAAACTCACTCTTCAGCCACGATTTGACCGATTTTTAAAAATGTCTTCACATTTGTGCTTAGGCAAGACCAGAGAACTCAAACTTCCACCAAAGGAAATGAAAAATTTCAGTTGGGTTAATAAAAAAATCACACGCGCATCAGAGAGAAGATGCAGAAACACCTGCACAAAAAAATGACACATTCAAATAGCCCAGCAAAGAAAACACCCACCCACACACTATGTGATCTTCTTAGTGATCAGTGATAGAGACAAATGAGGGGGGGGGCCCACCACAGTGGCTCCCCTGGCAGACGTGTGAGCTTCATTACAGCACCACACATGAATGTGCGCACCATCCTCCCCACCACTCTGAATCAGCCCGCAATAATCTGATCCTTTTGGGAAACTGAGGTGTCGGACTGTAATTTATAGGCCGTATCTTTCAAGTCTTTCCCCCCTCGGCTCCGCCGGTGGCGTCAGCCGCTGAGCCACTGTGTGTGTTTAACGGCTACATGTGTCGCTCCCTATCTCGCTCTCCGAGTGGCACGAAGGTAAAAGGAAGCTTAACAGCCTGGGAAAAAGTTGAACAGTGTGAAATTACCTTGATCCAAAGATTCCTGCCACATACCAGCCCAATGAACCCATAACAGAGCAGGCACTCAGTCAGAGAGCCCTGCCTGCAGGGAACAGCTGAGACATTACAGAGGGAGGAGGAGGAGGAGGAGGAGGAGGAGGGGAGGTGGTGGGGGGTGTAGAGGGAGGTGAAAGAAAGAAAGAAAGATAAATGGGAGCAGGAAAGAGGCCCACCTCCAGTAATCTCCAGTCTCCAGTCAGTGGTAGGGGTCAGAGTATCTATATCTAATGTACATCTCCTATGATAACGCTGGACAACTGGTAGGTGGGGTACCACTCACTGGATGAAGTCAGATTTCGCTCTCAGAGGCCCTTTTGGGGGATTCTAGGAGGAGCAGCTGTAGGGCTGTATGATGTTGACAAGATATTGTGGAGAAATGAGATGACAATGCTTAGAGTTGATTCTGGTATGTTGTCAATGAATTTCCAATGAGTCATTGTCATTAAGCAACATTTATGAGTTGGTCAGCTTGTTGAGGAAGCTCAAATCAAAAGTGAAATTCTTTAGAATTCATGCAAATTGCAATAGCTTTTATTAAAAAAATAAATATATAAAAACACAAAAACATTCTGCAAACAAATAAGGCGGGGTTCTGTGATGTGAATGCATTTAAATTAGTTTATTTAGATGAAATTTAGATGTTTGTTGACCTACTTGCCTTGGCCAGAGAGCCGTGCTTTGATGCCCTGGTGAAGGCATGCGGGCCAAAATGTGATGGTAAATCATCTACAGTAAATAGACGCTTTGAATACGTTTCACTTCACAAACCTGAGCCTTGTTGTGTAAGAATGACTCTTACATTCTACTTTATTTACTGCTTTTCCTAAAATATCGTCCATTTTAATCTCCTTCGCCAGAGAGCAAATTTTGGATTCCGTAAAAGTTTAAATGCTGCAGCAGAAATCGTTTTTATTTCGGTTAAAAACAAATGTTTCCGATGATAACTTATATATTTCTCAATAGAAATTCCCTGTATCAGAAGTCTCTTATATTAATCAACAGTATAATTCACAGCTGGCTGCAACCTATTTGACTATAAAAATCTAATAACAGGATCTTGCAACCATCACTTTTATTTTATTTTTTTTATTATCTCTTAATTTCATTTTTACAGGACAGTTTGATTAGTTCTGCATATTCGTCTATCAATAAATATAGATGATATAGAAACCAGAAAACAAGAAAAGTGAATGGCTTTAATGTCATCACCATCAGCGTGGCCTCAGACTGTCTGACAAGTGATCAGTGATGTAAATGCAAGTGTTCAATGGATCAATAGAAACAATTAAACACCTCAATTCAAGTTGAGCTGAATACAGGCAGTCCAGAAAAGAGTGACAGAACCAATCAATATACTGGAAGACTCAGTGTCAGGGCAGCATCAAGGGATAGTGGCCAAAATACAAAAATCTATATACTAAATAACTAGGCTGCACAACTAATCGAAATTTTATCGAAATCGCAATATGGCCTACTTTAATTTTCAAATCGCAGGATGAGGAGGAAATCGCAATATTTGTTGAAGACGAAATGTGTGTCAAAATACCATTTTAAATGAAATATTGTGGTGCTGCAGAGATGTCCTGGCCTACACATCATATTCTTCAGAATTAAGAAAACATCTTTGTTTGGTACAGATCTCTGTAAAACTCAAACCATAATCATTTTAATATGTTTTTCAACGAAAATGAGAATAATGATGTTAAAAAAGATCATTCCCTCTAATATCGTAAATCATATCGCAACTGCAATATCAGTCAAAATAATCGCAATTAGATGTTTTTATCAAAATCCTGCAGCCCTATAAATAACTAAATAAAATCATCAAGCATAATAAATGCATAGAGAGGCAATATATTCAATACAAATATTTGCTGAAAAGTTTCTATGTAATATGGTAAAGCTGTGGCTTGTGTTTAACACACTTATTTGTATGCATTGGTAAATGTGACTGATCTGATTGAGAATAACACAACTTTAAATTGTAATTTAAGGATCAGATTATTTTTGCATTTATTTGTTGATTTATTTGTTTATTTGGAATTATAACACATTGTTATCCTCTAAGGCTACAACTAATGATGTTGTTGATTAATGTGTCGATTATTTTCTCGATTAATCGATTAGTTGTTTGGTCTATAAAATGTCATGTGAAAAATGTTGATCGGTGTTTCTCAAAGATATTCAGTTTACTGTCTTTAAAGAGTAAAGAAACCAGAAAATATTTTCTATTTATTTATTTATTTACTTTAAGAAGCTGGAATTAGAGAATTTTTTTTTTTTTTTTAATTACTCAATCTGATTATCTATTATCAAAATAGCTGGTGATCAATTTAATAGTTGACAACTAATCGAATAATCGATGCAGCTCTATTATCTTCCACACAAAACCAGGAGCTAACGGTTGGACACACACACCGACCAGTAAGCCAAATGTAAACAACAAACAATGAAATTGACTGTATTAAAAGAATTCCTGTCCTGTGACACTGTTTGGGTTTATTTGGGAAATAAAGGCCATCGCAGGTCTGAATACATTCATGTGAATGATGGCAGAGGGGAGGTCGGTGTGATTGTTGCCTCTATCTCAGACTCAACAATGGAAGGATACATCTTGTGTTGGCAGAGGACCCAAACACCCCCGCTTGCTTCCCTGCATTTCAGTCACTGTCTTTATAGGTTATATATATCAGATGCCATCCAAATAAAGCTAATCACACGTTTTTTGACGTGACAGACAAATACCAGAATTACTTTTTTGGCACTATTTGACAATCTGTGCACAAAAGAAAAAAAACATTTCTTTTTATTTAGTGGGGGGAAAAAATAGTTCAATGTTGATTTATAAAGGAAATCCCCACATCTAAAATGGAGAAGAATGCATTTAATGAGTAGCTGTGAGTCAAATTCAGCACACATCTTCATTGCAGTTTGGAGTCATTCAGGAGGAAATGTTTTGGTTGAAGTGAAGTTAAGAGAGGAAGAAGGAAAAACCACACTGATAAATAGTCATCAGTAAACAAATAAATTGTCACACCATTTTTTAAACTATTAAAAGCCACTTAAACATTTTATCTTACCCCCTTTACCACTGAGGGGATTCCACCCCTGCAAATGACACACCATAGGAGAATTACTAGAACTCGACATTGACTAATCAAACGACTGATGACAGCTGGAGGAGGCGAACCCGTTTCAACCCGGTAACTCAGAATCGAACAGTTCCTGTGTTTGTCGGTTGCACCTGTTTGCTGTGTGCCAGCTTGTGAAGAGTTTATTCTTATCGTCAGAATATCTGCCGTGCCTCTGCAGACGTGCTCTCTCTGGGTTTGGAAGTGTGACAATCGTTCGCACCCAATTAGAGAAACCTGCTACAAGTGTCTGCTGCAGGTACTGATTCTGACAGTGCCGCCGGATGTGAACAAAGGTGCACTTTGTGCCACATCTAGAGCAATGTAACCGGAGAGCTGATGGGGAGTGTGCCATCAGGTTAATCAGGTGCAAAACGCTTATGCTGCAGATCTGTAAGGCATATAGTCCAATCGCGTTTTACTGCTGCAAACACATAAACACGTCTATTATGCGAAAGGCACAGACTCCCTGTCTGTCACACAAACACTGTGACAAACAATTCTTGACTATAGTTCAGGTTTTAGACCACTGTATTGAACTGTGTCCAGCCCCAGTCCTCTGTGTGCACAAGGATGTTACTGCACTATGGAGCATGTTTATCAATGATAAGCAATGAGAGCACAATAACACACTGGTTGGGTGAAATGAAGCTTCCTAAGCAAGATTTATGTTTGGCAAAACTAACATCTCTCACTAAACAATTCAACAATTTAAAAACAACTTTTATTTTTTGTATTCCAGCTAATTGAGTTAGATTCAGTCAAGATCAGCTGTGTCTCAGACAACCCCGTCAATAAGGTGAAGTCTCTTTCATCTCTGCTTAATGATCTATGAGCGTCTGGATATCCCTGGACCTCACTCTCCTCCCTTCGACTAAGAGAAACACAGACGTGCTTTCAACAGTAATTAGACCTTATTGATTTGATAGGCCCACTGTCTACTTCGTGTCTAATGTGTTTTTTTCTTTTTCCCCCAGCTTTCTCTGTGCAGCCCGTTCGCATGAAAAGGCATTTAGCGTGCAAAGAATGCCTTTCTTGCTTTTTTGCGTGTCATTTGTACACCATGTAGTCTGTACTGACTGCAATGTAAATGCATCTGTGTAAGTATGCTGTAAATACACTCAAAGCTAGTGACGTAGAACAGAGTTTCTCAATCCTTCTTCAGCCAAGAACCCCTTACAAGATAGAGAATATACCGGGGACCCCCTCATGTATGTCCCTGGAATCATTTGACATAGCCTATTTTTTTTACACTTCTATAGTCTTAGTTATGTGAAAGAACAACACAAGAGGATGTATTAGAAAGATATTAAGACATGTATTAAATTTATTTGCAGATTCTAAGAGTTATAAATTTGTTAGATTAGAACGAAATCTAAGAACTATTATACTGTACATTTAAAAATTAAAATATCATTCGTTGGACTATGAAGCCTCTTGTAAAAAAAATATATATAAAAAACCACATCATGATAATATGAATTAATGAATTTGAAAACTTTTCACGGACCCCCTGGTAGAGTGCCAGAGACCCCTGGGGGTCGCCAGACCCCACTTTGAGAATCACTGACGTAGAATAAAAAGTGAGAAAGTCTGGTTATGGCGGGCGGGCGGGAAGGTGGATGGGACGAAAACACTGTTTACGTTACTGACGTTTGTCACATATTATTAGTGATGTGTTTTCCGTACTTATGTTACGTTGTTTCCGTACGTATTTTACTTAGTTTATGTACTTATTTTAAGCTCAACCTAACTGCGGGCGTTACCGTAGTTTTGTTGCATGGCGTACAAATGACAAGCAAAAAGCCTAAAATGTGTCCTCATGACACACAAAATTATTTTTTTTCCCGCCCAAAATGCATTGGGTGCATCCCTCAGGGCTAACAAACATGTTGAATGCATGACTCATAACGTGTTTTCAAAGCCACTTTTTGTATGTTTTGGAATCTGCACTGTTCAAGTCACATGCGGTCTTTTTCTTCTTCTCCTCTTTTATATGCAGTCTTTTCATTTTCGATGCTCTACAGCCATTTACACATTTAGAAATAAGTATCATGTGCTAATGACATGCATATACATGCTGGTAGGGGAGGAGACTCGCTAATAAAAAGAATGGCTCTACAGCACCTCTAGCAGTCAAAGATATCGCTCTATACAGATTACATTGCACAACATGTGATATGTGGTAATTAATCAAGCTTTTAGTGGAAATTCAAGCACTGAACCAATTATAATTTAATTTCTTTTGTTTTACCTGTTAACATATCTTTGCTAATTGTATAGCAAGCTGCATCGCCACTCCAAACTCTGCGTAGGGAGGGGTGAGGGGTTAACAAAACAAAAGACTATGACGAGGGAGATCGTTGTCTGCTTCCCGCTTTCTATCAACAGCCAAATTTTCTTTTAACCATAACCACCCCAACCGTTCCCTGAAATTAACCAAGCCACTTTGTGCGTAAACCTTGCCACACTTTAACCACAGCAGTGTCAGACCACAAACAGCTTAACATTCCAAACAGCGATTTGTGACATTCTTGGAAGGCACTGAGATGATGTTGCCTTTACATAAACCATTACAAACAAAATGTTATTGTTTAATGTGGAGGACTTGTTGGATCACAAAATGCAGTCAAAGGACCCAAATACCAACACGAGCAGAAGCAAAAAGAGTAGCATCACCCGTCATTCCACGTCCATCTCGTGTCAAGAAACACATTTTTCTGCTACGATGATTATGATGCCACAGAGCTGACAACAGGTCCCTTCAGATATCAGACAGACAAGACCTGCAACAATACAACAGGACCCTAGCCTGCCAATTAGACCTGGCCTGAATGGCTGGAAACTCAGGTCCCAGGTTGGGTCTGGGTCGCCAGTCACTGGGACTGATGTAGACCAGTGGGCAACCTCTCGGTCTGAAAAGTGAAGCCAATGTGGAAGTGCCTTAAACTTGCATCCTTTCTAACAGCCAGCTGGGGGCGACTCCTCTGGTTGCAAAAAGAAGTCTGATTGTATAGAAGTCTATGAGAAAATGACCCTACTTCTCACTTGATCTTAATCGCTAGTTTCAAGTCTTCTTCAATACAGCATGATGTTCATTTAGTAAATTATGGTCCCATTTAGAGTCAAATAGACCATAAAGCAGGGTATGATTTCGGGCGTGGCTACCTTGTGATTGATAAGTCGCTACCACGGTGTTGTCCAGTCTGGGAGTTGTCTGCGTTTTCATCTTAGAGCTTTAACCCTTTCACAGCGTGTTTTCAGTTAATGAAAGTCAATATTATCAATTTGGTTGCCTAAAAATGTCTTATTCAGCATACGTTTTACTTAGCTCCACCCTCTCGTGTCACTTCTGGTTGCAAAAAAAACAAGATGGCAATGGCCAAAATGACGAACTAAACGGCAGTCCACAAACCAATGGGTGACATCACGGTGATGTCCACTTCTTATACACGGCCTATGGTAAAGACCTGTATTTCTAAGGAGCAAGCTAAGTAATGTAATTCCTCAGTGTTTGAGTGATACCTTGGGAACTGGGAAGAACTGGGAGGAATACACATCAACTCAACTTTTGGTCATTCCCCATCGGCATTAAGGAGCCGGACTCATTCATGTTCCATTACCTCAGGAATGTCTACTGTGGAACAAGGGAGCAGCCGCACATCACAGGCTGGCATTCACCTTTCAATCACCCACCCCCTCCTCCAGCCCCTCACCCCTGTAATCATGTTAGCTCATACATAATCACATTTCAATTACTGACAGGAGTGTGACCCTTGCCTCCCAACATGCCTAATCTAATACATGTGTTTCCTAAAAGACAGAGGGATGCCTTGTTTTGGTAGAGGGAAGAGAAAAAAAGAAGAAGCATGCATCAACACGCTGTGTCATGCCGAAGCTATAAAAAGGGATTCCGCAGTTTTTCTTCTGATTCCGCCTGGGAAGTCAGCGGCTATTTTTAGCGGGGACGTATGTGGCGCTTGGAAGTGATGTAAACACTTTGTCGGAGTTGGATTGGGGAGGAGGGGAGAGAAAGGAGGATGCAACAGAAGATGCATGCAGCAAGAAATAATCAAAGCTGGCAATCCCACGGACCGAGTGTGTGTGTGTCTCTATCAGCCTCTCAGTCTGTGTGTGTGTGTGTGTCGGGGGCCCTCTGAACTCCAGGCCTTTCTGCAATCCCATCGTTCAGGAGAGTGGAGAGAAAACACCAAAGATACCCTCAGCCATAAATCTACCTCTCCCCCCTCTCTGTCGGTCCCACTGGGTAAGGTAATTCTTTCCTTCAAGACTTTTTCATCTCGTCTCCGTCTCTCTCTCCTTCTCTTCTTCTTTTCCTTCTCTTTCTGTCTGCCTGCTCTTTCACTCTGTAATTCCCACTCTGTCACTCTGTGTCTGTGTGCTTAGCGGCCTTGTGTCATTATTATGGGCCAATTTGTGTCAATGCTAACATCCCATTCATCATGGGGGGAATGGTTTCCGCCAGGGCTCGGGGGGCTCACATACCTCGCCTCTCACATTTTCACCATGGTGGCATCCGCTCCGCCATGGGGTCAAAGGTCAGAGTTCCAGACCTCCTGAGTGATCACTGACTTCTCTGCTAACCCTCTCCCTGAACTCCCATTCCTGCACCCCGCCAGCTCTCTTACATTTCCAGGTCTTCCCCCTCCTTTACTCGATTCCTCTTGGTTTTTCTCTTCCTTCAGTGATACTCCCAAATCACCAGCTCTCCTCTGTCTTAAATCTCCTTCTATTTCCAATTCTGGCATTGCCTCATTTCTTCCTTTTTCCACATGCCCACAGTCATTTTACCTTTGACAAGACAAAACCGACTTTAGCCCTTGGCGAGTGTGCCGCTAAAAAGCCAAATCACGTTTGATCAGTTCTGACTTTTCTCATTAGGTTTCTGCAGAGAGGTCTGCACCACGCTCCATACATTATGCTCCTTTTCCCAAGCCTTATCCCACCCACCCGCCCACCAACCCTCCAGAACCCAACCCCCCTATCACATCAATGGCTCGCAGCCCTTACTCTCACTAAAAGCCCTGCATGCGGGTCGATGGTTTATTTCTTATGAATGAAGGGCCCAAACGAAAGTGCATTCCTGTCTCAGCTCTGAGAGGAAGCAGCTGGCTGTTTGGTGAGTTCACGTCAGACGTTGGTGTTTTTACATCCATGTTCTACACAGGAGAATAAGATTAAGCATAAAGTAAAGAGAAGAGAAGGAAGTAAAAAAAAACACAAACAAGAAGGACAAGAACATGAAATGGGGACCAAGGGGGATGATGTGCAGAGAATCACTGTGGAAATCCTGCCACACCACCTGAGGTTGCTCCTCCTATGAACTGTAGGCCGGGACAAAGGAGGAATTGAAGCCGATGTCAAGGTCAAGGGTCAGAACGCAGAGCTAATATCTGCGGTGATGGTTTAGACTTCTTTTTCCCAAACATGTTTCCCGTGTCAAAGCCTTCTCATGGACGATTTCATTCCCTGTTTAGAGCGTGGCAAACAAATTAAGACGGGTGCAGTTGACCCTCTCGATTACACAACGCGGAGAGCAAAGATTTCAGAAAAAGTCTGAGTAAGACCTTTCCTGCTATAGCCTGAAAATAAGCAGCTGAGCTGAAAGGAACCTTGTTGTTGTGAAGTTCCCCTTGCTTGTTTAGAGATGGTATTTGCTGTAAATCTGTGCAGTGAGAGCTTGGCTCCGGTGTGGCGCAGGCTGCCAGACGGAGGCAGGCATGGGGAAGGGAGGCATGTGGGGCACGCAAATCCGTCTACATTTCTCTCTCTCTGCCAGCTCCTAATTATGCTCAATTACACCTTTAACACAAGTGGGCCGCTGTGGACATTTCTCAGGGTGTGAGGTCAAGCATTTCCTGTGTCTGTGAATGGCCCAACGTCAGGGGAATTGTCTTGCATGGGCCTCCCTCTCTCCCTCCCTCCATCATTCACCCTCTCCGTCTTTTTGACCCCTCCTCCACTATAAGCCCCCATCCCAGACCTCCACCATTCACCAATGAGTCAGATAGTTGGGGCTTAACCTCTGTGACTTGCTAGGGCTCTCTTCTCTCAAACACAAACAAACAGGAAAAGGCATGCACACCCCCCGACTCCCTCACGTATGCATGTGTGCATGGCAAGCATGCAAATAGGACTTGCATATAAAAATTTGGCATTTTAGCATCCTGAAACTCAAGATAAACCGTGAGAAAACAAAACTCAACAATTTTCTTTTGTGGCAAATGCACCACAGTTTAAGTATTATGTTCTGCATCCAGTTTGACGCTCATCCCTCTCCAGTTAGAGACAGTTTTTTTTCTTACTTTATGATGGTCTAGTTAATTTTTTATCCTTCCATTGTCAACGAAACACCTTAAGGAAGCTTTTGGCGTGGCCCTAAATGTTAATTACAGATCCGATATAATCCTATCTAATCTAATTGACATAGTGTGTTTTTGTGCATCAATACGTGAGTCACAGCTTCAGAACAAACGACAAAACCCGCCGCACAATGGTAGTGTACCAACAGGTTGGGTTCCCACACCCAGTAGGAAAATAAATACTCCATAATCACTGCCTATCAAAACAGGCAACAGGGTAAACCGAAAATGGCGCATTCCATGGGAAATCCATAGCGAGCAAGTACATGCTCGCTCCTCTGCGCTGACATTTCAGAGACACAAGGGAGAGATTAGAGGCACATATGGGAGTGCCACAAAACTAGGATGAAAGATGGTTGAGGGAGATGGGGGTTAGGCCCCCTATTTTTATAAGATGAATTGGTGGTTGGAGTGACACCACGCTGATTGAACTGACTGAAGGTGAAATCTGGAAGAGCAGACTGGACTTGGGTGGATGATTTATTGAAAATAAAAGATTCGGAAATTGCATGAGCCACTGGCAGACAAATATTTGTAACATGTATCATATCACAGTTTTATGACATTTTTGAGCTCAGTAGGCAAGCTGTCTCTACAGGAGAAAAAGGCATGAAAGGAAACAAACCCAGTAAGTGGGAGTAAGAAATAGTTTTTTGGTGAATGAAAAACCTCGCTGGCAAGAGAATGTATGTTTTGAACATCTTTGAATTTGCCCACCCACCACCCCACACAGTCCTGCAAGCCACCACGCAGTGGATACAGTTACTGCAATGACCTAGCATTTCACTGTGCCAAGACGACAGGAGTGGAAACAAATATGCGGAAAAAAAAGTCCTCAGAGAAAAATGGAAGGATTTTTTTTCTTAAATGCTGAGTAGAGGACTTTGGTTATTATTGGAGGTGGGGAAAAATGAAAGAGGTCATTCATGACAAAGAGCCAAGATATGAGGAAACCACACTTGTGTCTGCAACAGGCAGTGGGAAGGCTGAGCCAAGTCTTAGTCTCAGCTGTTGTTCCAAGCCACACATTTATCACACAGGCACTTCCCCAGCAAGAAAAGACCCTCACTGGCAGCCCGCAGAGGGGTGCAGACTTGCTCAAGTGACTAGATGACCCTGAATACCAGAGAGTGGCAGGTCTGTGGGATGAAAGGAGGACTTGTCTTGGCCTCTGTCTGCCCGTGTGACTTTAAGTGCCTTCCCACGTTAAGGTAGAGTTAGCCTTTAGAGAGAGACAAACTACCTGGCAAATATTTGTGTGCTGGATCCACATTGTGGGCCATATGAAGAGGAGGAAAGCTGAACTGGGTGGAATATGGCCTAAAGCTATTAAACACACTGCGTTCTCCTCCTTCACATTCTTCACCTTGGAAAAAATGAACAGGATAGAGAAGGTGGAAGGAGTGGGTGAGAGAGAGAGAGGGAGCAGAGTCCAACCTCCACTATAATAAAGAGCATTGTATGTAGCACTTCAGTGGACTAACGATTATAGGAAAGCTTTTCCAGGTTTTGGCCATCTGTCACTTTTATGAACAGTGCGGTAGGAAATTGGGTCTTTGGGTTGTTTGGCCTTAGAATAATGAGCCACTGAAAATGACTGTTATAGATGACCTCTCGGCACTGTTCTCATATGGAGCCAATCGAGATGCAGCTCCAGAGGCCTCCTAACAATCAGGGATAAATCAATTGGATGTTACGGGTCAGGGGTGTGGGTGCTGCAGGAGGTAGGCCTGGGAACAAGGTAACAACGCTCTTCCTGCATGGAGGAGGGCTTGACTATGGGGTGTTTCTGAAAGAAAAAAGGCCTTGTTCCAATCAAAGTGTCATCAGAATGCTTTAATGCCATACCTGAACTCTTGAGGGGCGATGCATAAAAAGACTAAGGAGGTACTTTGAGTATTACTCCTTCAATTAACCTTAAGAGAGGGGGGAGAGGATTTGCTTTAGCACTGGGTGAAGTTATGAAAAATGTGAACAAACGAGGGATATGGGGGAAAAGGAAGCGAGAGCGCCAGAGGGAAGGATGAGAGGGGGGATATGTGAGGAAAGAGGAGAGAGAGGTGTGTATTCCAAAAAGCATATCAGTCGTAACGCCAAGCCCTCTTCGGATGCCCGTCAGACAAAACAGACCAAAACACCTGATAAGGTCGATTGTGAGAGACATTCCTCAGCTGAATGGATGTGTGCCGATGAGGGTACGTTGTGTGGTCAACAGTGCTCACACAACTGATACCAAAAATACATGTCCCAGGAGAGTTTGCAGCAAAATGTCACACAGGTAGGTACTGTAATAACAAAGCTTATCATCAACACAGACACGTTCTAGCCTCTTTGTATGATTACTACAGATGGTATAACTTGAAGTTTACTTCTTAGTTAGCTGGCTAACGTTAGCTACTGGTTAGCCTCAGTGCTTTAAGTGGAAAAAAATAAGTGCCAGTACTCTGTTATTCACATGTTGGCCTGTGTATCAGCCGGTATCAGCAATCTCTTGTGACTTATTCCTATTTATTCATTATTTCTTTAAGCTTGTTATATTGTGTCAGTCGTAATCAGCTGCCTGTAGTTTTATTGCTAGTATTATACTTGGGCTATGCATATTCTATAGAAGGCCTATAATACTCTAATAATATTGACACTGCAACATTATGGGGTTAAGGTGGTGTGTTTAGTGTTAATAGTTAAAGTGCTTTCCTGTGTTATTTGTAGCCTATAGTAGGGTATCATTCAGGTTTTATAGGAGCAGTGTCCCAGTCAGGATGCTCCTACATGTTATGCAGCAGGATAAAGAGACACGTTCTCAATTTCTACAGTGAATAAAGGATGTTAGGAGATATTGGGTCTGGGGCTCCTCCCCCAAGAAAATTTGAATGTTTTTGACTTAAACTATGCAAATTTACATCATTTGGACCATTATTATTACTAGTTAAATGATTATTTTATAATTTACACATATCACAGCGTGATCGTTTGAACATTTAATTCTTATGGAAATGTTTGCCCTTAAAGAGCAGATTCAGAAAACATTTAAATGTGTGTAAACCCTGTGCGCAGGCCCCGGGTCAGTTTATACCTCCAAAACATAGCCTGACTGCTTGATATTAAAATGTCTTGTTTTACATTTCGATACGTGTTGAATATAGAATATTTGACATGCAGGTGTGGAAGCTTTGGAGCTGTTTGACTTTGATGAACCTCGGTTGAGTAACGAAAGTAACAAGTATTTAATTACTTCTGCTGATGAGTAATTAGTAAAGCAATGTAATCCATCAGATCTTTGTTTTTGCAATTTTTCTCTACTGCAACTCCTTGAACTTTCTAATTCTAATTGCGCTCCATTGGAATTCACAAAAAAATGCCACTACACCAATAATGACATAACGTTAGTGTGTATTCACATTAGATTAGTATTACGTAGTATGATCGCATATATTCCTGAGATGCAGCAGGAAATTAATTCCAGAATTGTATTTCATTCCTTATTTTTTGCGTTTCCATCAAGAAACATTTTTGACGGGAAATTACTTCACAATAGGTAAACCTGCCAATTACTTGACCTATTTGTTTAAAACATATCCTGTCAGAACAGTGCTTTAACTGTAAGGTATAAGCCTAATAAAAATGATGCTTCAAATGTTGAAATATATGATCACCCAGAGGGGTGTTGGAAGCAGGAAGACGATTCCAGACATCCTTGTGCTACTCCAGTTTCCAACAGCAGACATCTGGTTGGTCCAGTTTCTCGGGTCATTTTTGCATGGTTAAAACCTCCTCAGCAGTACTCGGCTCTCAGTGAACTTCCTGACAGTTTGTTCCCCTGGGCCTTTTGCATGAAAGTTGAAAATGCCAGTATATCCTCAGGTAATGCAAATGCAGAGAATGATAAATGTGTTATGTGTGAGTGCTTCACGGTGCAGCGGCCCTTTGTGAGAACAGGGACGGCTTCATTATTTCCATCTCTCCCTTTCTTTGATCCTGTCGGCTCCCGTGACTACCTACAGCCTGTAGTGGATCTATACCTCTTGTTCTAATGAAATGACATATTGAATAAATAAGAGGAGACCATGTTTTGACTACCTTAAATGACACCATGCTGGGATTAGTGTAACTGTTATCAAGAAGGATGTGGGTGAGAAAAGTGAGTTACATAAATAGATGTCTGGAAAAACAGACGAGGAGACTCCTTTTCTTTTCAATATATCTTTTCCTTCTTTACATCCTGCTGTCCTGGACGGCAGCCTTGAGGAAGCTTTTCTTTCTGTCTCCGTCCCCACAGGAGGCATTTTGGAAGCAGCGCACTCTACACGCAAAGCTCATATCAGAGGGAGGAGAGAGGGAAGGAGCTTGGTTGGACATACAGAGTGCGTGTGCGAGAGACAAGGGAAACAGACAATATGTGCGTGTGTGCATATCTTTAGTGGCTACAAATCCCCAAAGTGGACTGAGGAGTCATCCACAGTGTCTCAGGGTGCTTTCTAACCTGTTTGGTTCGGTTAAAACAAACTCAGGTTTGTTTGCCCAGTTAGCACGGCTCGTTTGGGCTGGTGTGAAAGCAGTCAATCTAACCGTAGTGCGGACCAAACAACCGAATCGACCGAGACCGACTGAAAAGGTGATCCTCTTCCTCAAGCGGACTCTGGTGCAGTTTGTTTGTGGTGTGAAAGCTAACGAGCCAACCACAAGATTTTAGGATAGCAGACGTGATTTTAGCATGATTCCAAAAGCTCAATATCCCATCTGCTGATCGTCAAATCTTTTCAGGAAGCTTCTGTCTTATAATTGATCTGTATAAGGCCATGTATATAACCTATTTATGCACAATCAACACATATGTGCGGGTATTTCCTCTGAATAATATGTCAAAAGCTGTTAAAACTGCTGTGCTTGTATCTGACATTTTTTGTCAGTTCATGAACTCCATTAAAAAGTGTGTGACAACCCCACTGTAATACGCCTCATGCGCGTGTCCATGCACTCCCCGACATTCGCACCAGTCATCTGGGAGTGTGCATTATTCATAACATGAGGTCGATTTGCATTATAATAATACCAATAATGCATATAATCAGTTATTTCTTCGTGAGCTCTTTGTGACACTGAAGAACATAAATATAAACATCAGAAGCATTAAACAGCTGAAAAAACTTCTGTCAGTCACCAGAATTTGATTTCCCCACGTGGGTCCTGATGACAATTGTCAAACTGACCAATCAACGAATTACCTGTCAGTCTGTATAGCAAGTATAATAATATCGAGTGAATGTTCAGTGGAAGTTGCAATTTGTGCAGAAAAAAATGCTGCAGCTCCTCAAGACCAACAGAGGTTTCCTGTGTCTTGTTTCTCCGGCCCAAGCAGGAAAAGTTAACAGTGGTTTGTCCGTTCTGGGCTACCGTAGAAACATGGCGGCCGGTGAAGAGAGGAGCTGCTCCCTATGTAGATATAAACGGCTCATTCTAAGGTGACGAAAACACAACGACTCTTAGATCCAGGTGATTATACACTAAAGAAAACATACTTATCAATATTATATTCCATTTCTGCCGATAGATCCCCCTAAATGTTACACACTGTTCATTTAAGCAGGTGGAGAAAATGAAAGAAAAACGAACACATCCTGTATACAGGTACAGTACATGTAAACATCCTGACAAATGAACAGAAACAGGTTTGATGTTTGAAAATGGTTTGACCAAAAAAATTCTCTCTCAGCCAATTCAGTCCAACAGGCTTTGTTGGCATGAAGTATATCAAGTTCCTCTCTCTCATTCTCTCGCTGTAGCTGAGTTATGAGGTGCCACAATCACTTGCTGCATGCAGACAGCTGCCCTGGTAAACTGTGGCAAGTAAGACAGTGTATAAGTGAGGGCTGCAGGACCTGCTAGAGGAGGATGGGGATCACTGGCCAGGATGACGACGACAGGGGTTCAGTATCACTAACACATATGAATATGTTAAACATGCACAGGACAACAGGACAGTGTGAAAAAAACACTCACATATACATATACACACACACACACACACACACACATCTGGTATGGACACAAAATAAAAAGAGAAACAAAAACCTCAACAAGCTGTTTGCTAGTTCTCTACTTCTGTACAGTTTGACCATGAAAGACAGATTAGAGGCCACTGTATAACAGCCCATTGTATTTGCTTTTCAGGAAGAGCCCATATGCTCAGTTCTGGTTACCACTAAAAGACCCCTGAATAACACAGCATCATGACAATACAGAGAATGGTTTCAGTGCATGTACATCTGTGGACTATAGAGTGTGTGTTTAGCTGAAGTGGCTTAAAAACAATAACAGACGCACAATCTGTTAGTTAAAGTTGGTGGGAGATTATAGTTGTTGTTTTTCAATGTATGTAACTATATGTAGTTACACACACATATGCCAACTGCCAGACGGAAAACACAGAAACATGTACACAGAATAAAGAGCGGATGTTCCTGTTGCTCTCCGACACTGTAGTGGGCGTTGTGGTTTACAAAAGCAGGAGAAGACATCTCCTTTACAGTGGCTGCATGCAGCCATTGTCCAGCACATGTGGTGTTTTATTCTCCTTGCTTCCTTGTTCTTGTTGTCCTTAAAATAACCTTGGCTGTCTGGTTTTAGTGCTTTTGAAGGAGGCAGAAGAGGAAGTGATTTGCTAGCGGTAACGCAGAACAACGAGCCAATCATTAACAGGGAGCCGCGTAACACCTTATTTTGAAAACCGGACGTAGTCAAACGTGTATCCTTCCGCTAACTTCACCAAGTCCTCCATCACTGTCAGCAATGGATGTATACATCCATGCTGTCAGCTCGATATGGGCCAATTGAATGCATTTACCGTCGGCTGATTTGATCCAAACAATATTATAGTAATAAAAGAATACAACCTTTTGTTTTCTCGTGATAACAAGTTAATTATCTCATTATCACAAGATAACAAACCTTGTTTTCTTGAGTTAACGACATAATTAACTCGTGATCTCAAGATAATGGCTTTAAAAAAAAGAAGTTTGAATCATGTCCGTTTAGGACTTCCGTAGTACATTGAGCAAAATGCCCAACTACCTGGATTTGGTACCCAGTTTGTTTAGCTTGTCTGGCATGTTTTTGAGTGTGCGTTGTTTGCACTACTGCATGTGTGGTTTTTTGTTTTTATGTATTTAGTTTTACAGTAGTTTTAATTCTTTTTTGTTAGGTCCAGGTATAATGTCTCAGAAACATGTAGCTATATGCATACAAAATACATGGTTGGAGATAGCCTTGTTAATGACGCTACAATGTTTACTGTTTAATCTTCGTGCTATTTTTTACAATTGCGTCATAGCGCCATTTCCTTGAAGATCAAGTCTGTTCAATTTCTAGGGTCAATGTCACGAGAGTTAACAGAAATTTATGCTGTCTGCTTTTTTTTGGTAGTGATATATTATAGCTAAAAAAAAAAAATGAAATTAATTTCATTTTTATTTTTATTCGTTTTTTTAACCAGGAAATATCATTTCAGATTAGTTTTAATTCATCTTAAAGAATATCATTTTTATTTACTTTCAGTTTACTAACAATATTTTTCACTGCTTATTTTTGTTTTAGTCTCAGTTTTAGTGTACTATAATAACCCTGTATATATTTGATTACTTTATTTGCCTAATTTGCTATTCTCATACATAATGTTTTGAGGTGACAACACGTAACATATTAACCAACTACAGTAAATCTGCACTCTAAAGCAGATAGATAAATAGAAAGGAAGAGGAAGGAGATAGGAAGCGACAGAGAAAGCAAGAGAAAGTAAGAGGAGAAGAGGGGAAGGGGAGGGCGCTCTGCACAAAGGAGAAGCCTGGATTAAGTCATGAGTGGCAAGCGACATAGGTTGGATTTTTAACCAGTGAGATCACATCCTCTTCCCTAAACAGAGGAGGAACTCATCCTCGGGTGGACAGGACGGACGAGCTGAGCCCCGCCACTGTCTGTCTGTCTGTCTGTCTATCTGTCTTTGTGTGTCTGTATGTGTGTGTGTGTGTGTGTGTGTGTGTGTGTGTGTGTGTGTGTGTGCAACAAACGGGACATCCATTACCGAGCTGAGACAGTGGCATGCAGCCCTGGCCCCGCACGCAGGAGTCTCCACACATGTCAGCAAGCTGCACACTGAGGGACACACAACCAGAGTGTGTGTGTGGGTGTGTGTGTGTTTAGGTGATCCATGTGAGAATTACTTTGCGTCCATGAGTACGTGTGTGGGGATCTTTGCGAGTAATCTTCAGCATTATGTGAAAGCATGTATACACATATACTGATGTTGTATGAGGGTTGTGTAACTCTGTGGATGAGCTCACCACATTATTCACTGAGGGGGCTAAAATCCTGACTTATGCTTCTTCATCAAATTACATCTTCAGAGCAGCTCCTCTGGATCCAGTGATCTGAGCATATCTTGTATTAACAATTCATACTACCTGTTTGAATAGTTAAACTTACAAGAGAGATTCTGGACTTATAAATTGAAATTTCTCTTAATTTTTTTTTTCACATAGTGGAGATTTAACAATTTAATAACAGACCTCCCCCGGGCGGCCGCTGGAGATCGTTTATGTGCATGATCCTGTTGTGCGGTCGCGTGGAACGTAACCTAACGAAACAATCACCGCCTTTGCACTCCGCTCATAAAAATTAGCATATGTCAAAAACTAAAAAATGTACACGTTGAAATGACGTTAGTTGTGTTGAGAAATGTTTTGTTCATGTTTCTACATTCAGAATTGTTTAGGACAAATATGATTTGTGTAGTTATCTATTATATATATATATATGTCAAAGTTAACGCGATAACGCATTGACGCAAATTTCTTTAACGCATTAACACAACTTGCGATTTTTAGGTTGTATCAGGCTCAGTTTTAAAGCTAGAGTAAAGATACTGGCATCAAATGAAACTACAAAAACCTAAGGAATCCATTGGTACCAACCGTGTCATACCAGTTTGATGCAAAGGAAGCTAAATAACGCTCCAAACCTATGCAAAATTTCAGAGAGGAAACACTGGCATGGCCATTTTCAAAGGGGTCCTTTGACCTCTGACCTCAAGATATGTGAATGAAAATGGATTCTATGGGTACCCACGAGTCTGCCCTTTACAGACATGCCCACTTTATTATAATCACATGCAGTTTGGGGCAAGTCATAGTGAAGTCAGCACACTGACACAACGACAGCTGTTGTTACTGGTTGGGCTGCAGTTTACTATGTTATGATTCGAGAATATTTTTTTATGCTAAATGCAGTACCTGTGAGGGTTTCTGGACAACATTTGTCATTGTTTGGTGTTGGTAATTGATTTCCAATAATAAATATATACATACATTTGCATAAAGCAAGCATATTTGACCACTCCCACGTTGATAAGAGTATTTAATATTTGACAAATCTGCCTTTAAGTTACATTTGGAACAGATAAAAAATGTGTGATTAATTTGCGATTATCTATGGAAAATCGTGCAATTAAATATTTTAAATATTTTAACAGTATATATACAGTATATATATATATATATATATATATATAAACGACACAATGTCAATACTTTTATCAATTATTATGGTTTATTGACTTGCATAAAAGTTTAGCTTAGGTTGTACACATTTCAGGGATAGGAAGCATTTGAAGATACTGCAAAAATACCAATGTAGGCACTGGTGGACCACTTCTACTGCTTGAGTTCAAAGGGTTAACAAGGAATTTGCACAACTAATACTAATGAGGACTGACGTAATTCTCTGGGATAATGCATAAAATTCTTTAAAATACTCATGGAGCATAATGCAAGTCTTAGGTCAACTCTACCCAGCAGTGTATCCCTGTAGAGACACCTGTACCACCTGTATTTTCACTGTTACTAAAGAAATCCTCTCACACTGTCCTCCAGGAGACCTGCTGAGCCATAACTCACACCGGACCAGGACCAATGAGTGATGGCCGCAGTCTGTAGAGCTGTGGGAAACACAGACTGAACCACGACCTCCCTAAAATTCGGACCCGTTCATAGATCTATCATTCCCAACTTCACTTTGTGATACAGTAAAGGTGCTGAGAGGAGGTCAGCGCTAAAAGCTTCATAGTCAGCAGAGGTTTAGATTTGTAATGGAGAGACTTTAGTGAAATATCACAACATGACATAGTCTTTCCAGGAAAAAAGGAGCTCAGTGTTTACAGGTCTCCGTGTCTATAAATCTGGTTTCTTGAGGGAATTCCATCACAAGATCAGCCTGAGGATGCAGATTTTTTTTTTTCTGATTTATGTGACAAATGCTGCCTTACTTTTGTTATTGAAAAAGAAACAAATGTGCAGGCACTGGAACACACCAGGAATGCAGGTCTAATCTTAATCCCTATCACACATGTTGGGTACCTATCCATTTCAAGACTGTGAATCATGCATATTGCATAGAAGGAACACACACACTCACACACACACACACACATACACACACCCCAGCCATCCCTACTTCCCTCCCACTTTCAATTCTCATGTAAAGAGATACAATATATGAAGCCAATCAAGGTTGCTCTTCCTCCCACACTCTATCCTTCCCTCCCACCTTCACTCCACATCCCATCCCAGACCAGACATGACCCTATGTGTCGACTGCAGGGTGGAGTAGTAAAAGTCTGGGTTTGGTGAGCTGAGTGGAGAAGCTGCACAGATGGAGATGTTCTCCCCTTACAGCCTCAACGCTGTAAAAAGAAATTAGAAAGAGAGAGGAAGAGGAAGAGCTAAAGGAAGAGATGTGTGTGTGTGGGGGGGTCTGAATCCAAAAGAGAAATAAAAACATGCAGCTTGTTGTGGGAATTTTCCTCCCTCGTGGAAATATTTCCTTCATGTCTTTAGCCGAGTAGCCTGTTATTCATCCCTCCACCTCTCTCTCTCGCTCTCTCTCTCTCCACCCCCCATTCCACCCTCCCTCCGCCCCTCCATCACCCCTCTCCAGACTGGGCTTTCACTTTGGGGGGCCCTCAGCTTCCCTCTCGGCTGACCAGGGAGCTTTCAAGGTACCCTGATGGATGCTAATGCCGGACTCTTTCAGATCGTTTTACAGCCGGAGCCTTTGATCTGCCAGCAGGCCTCTCTCCACGGGCTGCCTGTCCTGAGAAAATGTAAATCCCCGCCTTACAGACACCTGTAAAAAAAATACAGCAGAAAGGGGGACAGAAAAAGAAGTTACTCCAAAGAAAAAGGGGGAAGAAAAGATACAGTATTGTGACATTTGGGAAAAAAAGGGGGCATAGTTTAGATTGCGCCGAGCGACAAAGAATGAGATGGAAATTGTGCGGAAATAAGAGCGAGTGGCAAAGAAAAAAAAGGGGGACAGGGCTGCAGAGAAAGGAGTGGAGAAACTGAGACATGGCAACCAACAAAGAAGGAAAAGAGGAATGGGTACCACAAAACAGAGAGACAGAAGGGACATGGATGGAGGCAATAGAAAGAAAGGCTACAACGGCAGAAAAAGCAGGAGAGTTCATCTAAAGACCCAGCATGGAGGACAGGGGGAGAATGGCTGTGGGAGAGAAAGCAAGATGGAAATAGTGGAGTAAAAGTTGGGTAAAAGCGGAGACAGATGGACAATTTGACTTGGGAAGAAAGAGACAGAAAGACAGAAAGGCGGCCCAGACAGACATATGAGGCCTGCTGCGCAGCTCAAGGGCGGATGTGTCTGTACGGTTGAAAACTTAGGAAGGAAGAAGTGAAAAAGAAAGCATGGTGAAGGGGGACTCGTCGGTGACAGCAGTGAAAGAGGCCTCCCTCACCAGAGGCAGCAGCAGCAGCGCTCTGAATAGCGGGGGCTGCTGCTAGACAGCTGGGTGCAGCTGATCGGTGGACAGACTCTGTGGAAGAGCGCTTGTCTTCCTGCAGCCAGCTGCTGTGTCCAGAGGCCAGCAGTGACAGCACAAGGCTCAGAATTGATTGCCAGAGCTGGCAGTTCAATGGGGTGGACGGAGTGCAGTGAGGTTGACTTCTCTGAAGTAGTGTGCACTGTACGGCAGCAGCAGAGCACAGCTGGCACTCACTGTATCCTCTTCTGAGAAAAAAAAAACAGAGGAGGGGAGAGAAGAGAGATTGCTATTATTGTGATCCCTTCTTTCTTTCTTTCCTCTCTTTCTTCTGCTCTTCCAGCCACTTGCTATCATTTCTCTTCTCTTCCCCCCAGAGAATGGTGGAGGAAATGGCTGTCTTGCAGAAGAGATAAACTGCATTGAGAAGAAGTGCTCTGAAAGCTCCAAATGAGTCTCGCTGTACAGATAGCGTGCAGGTACAGAGCCGTACACTAAGACATGAGGTTGCTTTGTATAGCTGGGGCTCTTCCTGTGTGAGATGCAGGCCCTGCGACTGCAAACCCTATACGCTTCGTATGTGAGGCTGATGAATAAATGAGCTCTTGTGAGGCAAATCCAGCTTTCTTAATTATTGCTTTATTAGATTCAGTAGGAGGAGGAAGAGTGGGAAAACATCATGTATGTTTTTGGAACTAAAAATGTCCGTGGGGTGCATAGAAGCTTCCTGCGGACAAGAGGTCAAATCTACCTCCACTGGCATGATCACAGCGCTGCCTCTTCTCTGATCAGCACTTACATTTCCTCACACTCCTTCACGCTCTCGCCCACACACGTGCCCCTGCTGCTCTCCGTCTCCCTCCACCTTCCTGTTGTCCTATCAAAACAGGAATGATGTCATTCTCCTTGTAGCTCCGGATGGGAAGAAAACCGAGCCCAAAGTCCACAGTAGCGGCGGCAGCATCCTCCTCTCCGCGTGTTGTCTGTTCCTTGTCAGTCCGTCAGTCTGTCTCTGCGTCTGATCGGGCCACATCCGGCCATCCTGACTCCCCTGCGACTCCCCCAGGCCTCTGTGTCAGGAGGAAGGAAGGAAGGAAGGAAGGAAGGCCCTGCGGTCACACAGGAGGGAGGGTTTGGAGAAAGGGAGGGAGGAAGTGTGAAAGGGTGTCTTAGCTGGAGCTGATCCACTCCATTGGAGCCTCTCACTATAGAAGGGCTGTTTGGACAGGGACAAGGCCAAGCACAAGAGTGTGTGTGTGTGTGTGTGGGTGTGTGCATCTATGGCTGCGCACCAAGATCATTACAGAGAGGGAGAGAGTTGTGTTCTGTTGTGTTTATTGATGGCTTCATTGAAAATATTCAGCATATAATCCCAGCTGGCCCTTTAAACTACAGTTGGGGACATTCGATGGTGTGTGTGTGTGTGTGTGTGTGTGGTGTGTGACTCAGTGCTTCTGTGAGTTTACTGTTCATCAGAGAGTGACAGCTTACCTCAGTGGAAATTCAACTGAGTCATCATGTTCAGTGACTGCGCTGAACATGGACGGTTTAGCACCTCTTTCCTCACAACACACTTCTATAAGCGCATGCATATACACACATAGACACAAATACGTCAACCTAGACAGCTTTCATCCATTTTTGTGTGAGACAACGTGCGCAACCTGTGCTCAGTTGAGAAAACAATACCTCATTTACGCAGCGTGGGAACGGCCCCGGAGCATCACCTTGCAGATTTTGCTTAGTCGACGTGTAAAAGTTGCGGAGGAAGACAGTGAATGCTAGAGGAGAGCTAGTTAACAGCGCTTTTGGCTTTGTCGCTGGAGAGCAGGGCGGAATTAAGAGCTTTGGAGAATGAGTTGGAAAAAGACATTTCCTGATGTGAGCAGAGGGGCTGCTGGGAGGAAGACCGCCAGGCACGGCGGCAGCGAGGCACAGCCACTGTCCACCACTCAGCTTCCCCACCACTGCAGGCGCTGTGTCTGCTTGAACAGACCGGGAAGGTATGAGCTGAATTTAGACCAGTAATCGAGGAAAGGCTGGCAGCTACGTCTGAAAAACGCTGCTTGAGAGCCTTTGGGCAAACTACCAAACTGACCAGTGGCTCAGCTCGGGCTTTTACCCCCTGCTAAGGAAGTCCATTTGTTTTGGGAGTTCATGATATAAAACCTATTACTAAGTAATCTGCCTTTTAAAGGTGTCACTGGGAGAGAAAATACAGATGCTGATCACTGAAGACTGCATGAATACTGAACCAAATTATACAAATTAAAATACTTAACTTTGGAGCTGCAACGATTAATCAATTAGTTGTCAAATATCAAATTAATCGCCAACTATTTTGATAATCGATTAATCAGTTTGAGTAATCTTTTAAGAAAAAAAAAGTCAAAATTCTCTGATCCCAGCTTATTAAATGTGAATATGTTCTGGTTTCTTTACTCCTCTATGACAGCAAACTGAATATCTTTGAGTTGTGGACAAAACAAGACGTCATCTTGGGCTTTGGGAAACACTGATCAACATTTTTCACCAATTTCTGACATTTTATAGACCAAACAACTAATCGATTAATCGAGAAAATAATCAACAGATTAATCGACAATGAAAATAATTGTTAGTTGCAGCCTACACCTCGAGTGTGTGTGCAGCGCATCAGAGAGAAGGAGAAAAACAGAGACAGTGAGACAACATTCTTTCCCTATGTTTAAAGAAGCTGCCCCAGTATTGTGTTACGTGCCAGGCAGGGGCAAAGTGCCTGTTGTGTGTGTGTTTTTCCTCCCTCCTGCTTTCCTTTCGCTCCCCCTCCCATGTTTTCTTTCCAGGTGCTAACAACATGATTGGTTTCCACCTGTGCATCCCGGTCATGCTGCTCATTTGTTCCCTCAAACTTCAATATTACGGTCGCAGTTTTAAACACGTGGTTACTTTTGTAAATTGAAACAAAACAAAACAAAAACACAACAAAACCACCCTATTCGACTGTTATCAGGCCATTAAATAGGCATAATTAGTCGCCATAATCACCATAGATGTGGGTCATTAGGGGCCTACATTGTAAAATTGAAAGTGAAACTTAAAAGCAACACGTTCTAACACGTTGTAAAATTGCATGAAACTTTACATTCTGAACACAAACAAAACAGCTTCTTTAGGTTTAGGCAACAAAACTACTTGATTAAGTTTAGGTAAAAACATCACATTTTGGCTTAAAATAACTACGTTTCAAAAGTGAAAGTGAAACTTAACGCTTGTGAACACAAAGACAACTACACATTGTTGATTTCACACTGGTTGCAAACCTTCTGCTACGCTTCTTCTGCTCCTGTCATAATTACTACAGTTGCCAAAAGTCATGCTTTTTCATACCTTCTTTCGGTGATCTACCATGTGAATAGATGATAAAACCTAATATTGGGTCTAGTAGGCCCCTATTGACCCACAACTATGGGGCTTATAGTGACTGATAACGCCTATTTAAAACTTTGAGTTTTGAGTCCTAAACAAGTCATAATGCGCTTGTCACCAAATGTAACGTAACGCAACGCAACGCAACGCAACGTAACGTAACGTAATGTAATGTAACGTTAGTTCTTCATGGTTTTCTCCTGCTTGATTGGATGCTGTCAGATTGGTTCAAACAAAGTGGACCTGGGGTTAATTAAGTGTCGACTTGCTGGGAATGAACAGCGTTAATGTTAGTTGATTCAGGGAATGAAGTGATTCATGGTACACTTTTTAAATAACATACACATATCTTTGAGCATGGGGGAAGGTATACAGTGTTTTCAAGTCATGTTACTCGAGTCCACACCCCTTTTGTATTCATTTTGGTGAAGCTAGGTTAGGTGTTTGTGTTCTTGTTTCAGAGGTAGGGATTAGCAGGCCTAGTTTCGTTATATTGATTTCTATGTGTTTGGTACAACCACTTTGTCCCACCTCCCCCACATTTTGAGAACCATTGTTATGCACGAATCAAGATGAGCTACAGATAAATCACTTTCATTTTCACTTATACTACATTTCTATACGCATTATTGTCTCGGTTTCCCCCTATTTTCACCAACATGACGTCACAATTGTCTGCCAGTTACAGTTAAAAGTTAAACCATAAATCAACACATCACTTCCTGTATTGTGTCATTATTGTTTTGTTTGATTTATAATTTCTCTCCTTTTTTCCCCTTGTGTATTCAGCTGATAAGACTTACAGTCGGGGCTTGAAAAGGCACACCCTGCCTGCTCTTGTTCAGCTACTAAAAATAAGCGGTGAAGTAATGTGAAAAACACTGCTCTATTTACATTCTGGTAAGTTACAGCCTCTGCACTCCCTGCCTGCCTGCAGTGTTGAATCTGGGCTAAATGACTGAGGGGAAATTTCACTGCTTTTATTTTTTTTTCGTCTGGCAGAGGGACAGGGAGAAACGGTGAGAAAGAGTAGATAGAGAGAAACAGAGAGAACCGAATAAGAAAAACTGAAGCTAGAGAGAAAAGAGATGAGTAAAGTATTGAGAAAACATCTAATATAAAAAAGATGGAACCAGTCAAGTAGAAACAAACCACATGATGGACATAAAAAGGTACAAAGAAAAGATGCCAAAGCAAAATGAGTAGAGGAGACAGACGGATGTCATCACCATCAGACATGTGAGTGTGTTTGTGTGCGTATGTACTGTGACATCTCATTCTTCCCTAATAGCCAACGGGAGGCGGGGGACAGAAATAACAGACACTGCAGGGCGGATGGTGGATACAAATCTCTCTGGCTGAATTTATGAATGATTGGGATCAGAGGGGCACGTGGACGGATGTGCGCGCTCTGCTCAGACCTTGCCTGCCATCACACATCCCCTCTGACGACACCGCTGTCCTCAAACAGAGACGGCGAGACAGAGACAGTCAGAGGGATGATACCAAATGCCAAGAGGATCCACAATCCCGCTCAGTGTACTCAGCTGGCTTTATGACGTAGATTCTTGAAGGAGGAAGCGCTTTTGCTGTCGATATAGGCTTTTTTTTTCTCTCTTTACAGACATCACAAGCACAAAGCATTGACTGATGGTACTGCAGCACAGCAACGCAAGGGGTTGTGGTTCGGATCAAAGATGTCACTCAGATTGTAATGTGTTCAAAAGTCATAAGGGCAGCTGTAATTTCTGCAAGGTCAAATTAACAAAATGCTACAAGATACATGAAAACTTCCATGCATTTGATTGGACAACGCAGTGTATTGCTGGATGACGCTGCATTGCGCTGTGGCATCCCACAGCTTCTGAGTACAGGCTGGCCCACACTAAAAGATTTTTCAAATCTTAACAGATTTGAAAATGGGAGAGACCCCACATATAACAACATGTTATGTTACATTTAACAGTTTTGTTCCTACAGTGTGTGGTGAGCAACGATTTCGCCAAAACAGCACACCTTTTGACTCTCAGTCTCGCACAATCTCTCGCGATCAAACGTGACTTTAGTACGGAGGACAGGCACGAAGAATTATCGATATTTTGGCCCCAGTTTGTACTGAAAATTCAACCAGAATAAAGAAAAAATATGGATGAAGTCACGGAGACACGTTAAATAAACAATTGTGTTGTTGCCAAAAGTTGGTCACACACAAGTTGGCCCTCCATTTCTGAGGTCCATCTTACTACTACTTTATGCATCGCGTTTTGCATTAGCTCATGCATTAGCCGCGGCTGCCATGACGGCAGTGGTTTTCCTTCCACTTCAGTCAGCTTGGTTCACAATTGGCTATATCGTACTTTCCCACGTGACTGTGTCGTCGTCTGTCCTCGGGGTTCCCGACACACAACAGGAGATCTGATCGTAAATACTGAACATGTTTAATATTTATGATTTAAAATCGGTGCGGCCAGGATGGACTTCAGAGCTGATCGGGGGATGTAAAAAACACTCTTAACACACCTCACACCACAAGAATATAATATAATATGGCAAGATAATCTTTAGAACCATCAAAAAATCTGGGCTTTGCTGACGGTTGTCCGGAGGGGGGAATCGGGCCCAAAATCAGCTTGATTCTCTTGTAGTGCATGCCCGGCATGAGTCATAGACTGCTGTGAGCTGCTCTGATAATATCACTTACATGATTGATCAGTTTGTCATATTCAAAGCATGACATCTAAGCAAATCATATAGTGTTAAGATAAGAGTTATTTTAGCCCGCAGAGAGCCGTGAGATGAGGCAGAGCAAGTTGAGGTTGGTTGTCTGCCAGTATTACTGTTTTGGACTGATTCACGACGGATCTTTGAGAACATGGATCGTGACATGATGTATCAGTTGTCAGAAAGATGATCTCACTTACGTGGTTACAGATAGTATGCTGTTTTAATCTACTAATCTAGATACCAATTATGACTGAGCGACATCAATTTGTCCTCTAATTTGTCCTCTGTCTTAGTTTTAAGTGCCACAACAAAGTTCAGTACGGTAGAATAAATCCAATTTTTGTTTATTTTTCAAAAACAATGTAGGGATTTATTAGTGTCTGCTTTTAAACAGGTACTATCAGAATAAGGGATCTGTTTTTTTTTTATTAATCCTGGGTGTTATATAGTGAAAATCAGTCAAAATTGGTTAAATTAGCTATTTTTTAACTGCAAAGGTTCTAATCTGGTATCTTAGAAAAAGATAATGTGTGACCACAGAGCGGCAAAACAGGAGACCATTTCCACGTAGCATATATATCTCCAACAATCTCCTTTTAGGCTGGAAACAATTTAGAAGGTCTTGGGTGAGTAAAATAATCACGTATCAAAGCCTTGATTAAGCCACTTAGGGACTGATGGAGGGCAAAATGGTTCGATGTGGATAACTAGATCTGGTCTGTGCACATGAAGTGGCCGACCTTTATTTCATTCCACTGATTTCACTTCATTTATGACTTCTCTGATATTCTAAATTAATGACAGCAGGCATGGTAGCTGAGCAAAACCCAACCAGCTGATGATGAAACAAAGCACGGACTTAATCACGTATTTTGCCACCGCTCACCCTCCCAAACCTCTGATGAGGAAGAAGAAGAAGTAAGATGTTTGCATCTTATCTGCAGGAAATAGCATTAGCCAAAATTGTACTCTTGGGTTGCGGCATGAAAGGGATGGCATGGCTGCGGCCATCATTAGGACCTGTCCCCCGACGTGTGGCCTGCCTCTGATCCAGAGCCAGGGCTGGGCAGGAAGGCAGAAGGTGGGCAGGAGAGGGTCGGCAGCCCTGGGTGGGCTCCGCCACTTGGGCCTCGCTAATGGGCCGGCAACCATCAGCCTGGTATGTCGGTATGCAGGCCGCCACTGCTCACGCCGACGTCAGGGGACTTTAAATCGGCTGGAGAAAACAACTGAGTGGCCACCCTGCCCACCTCACCGTGTACACTCACCGCCACTATCCCTGACCAGCCACGTCTCAGTGAAGTGAAGCCAACAGGGCATAAACAGCCGTCAGTTATGCTCTGCGTGGTCCGGTCTAATCTCTGTGCTTTTTGTGTCCATGTTTCCATGTTTCCTCTTTCTCAGAAGGAGCAAAACAGTCGTTCTCAGCTCACTCACATCCCACAATGCCCTGCACTGCTACCAATGAGAACTCAGCCTTTTCCCAGCAGTTTCCACGACGGCAGCTATTTTTCCCATGCTCTCCTTTCAGAGAACCTATTTGGGGCATTGAGGCTATCAAACCAGCTGAGAATGAAAAAAAAAAATAACTCTGAGAAGTCAGGAAAAAAAATCAATTCAATATAGGCACAAATCACTTCTCAATTTAACCACACCATTGTTTCTAATCACACTCACATCTTTGTATCAGTCTTTAAAAAACTTTTTTAAATAACTTTCTCCCAGCACAGCTCTTTTTTTTCCTGTAACTATATATACTGAAGTGTTACATGATGTTTCCTGTGCTTCCAGAAACAATGAGCTAATCGAAAGGCTGAGCGGCTGTATTTACAGCTCCTTTTGTGACCAATGTGTCGGGGTGAATGGCTGGTCTGGCCCTGAGGCAAACATACAACCTGCCATTCAGGATAACGGCAGTGTCAATGAGAGAGGCATATCACCTTTGCTCCCGGTATTTTACGACACAAGGCTCCAGCAGTAACACAGCTCTGGGGCAGCGGGCAGCATCGCAGCCCCAACAGGGAGCTGAAGAGAAAACTGTCAAAGACGCAGTGTCAAGTGTCTACTGATGGGACACTCAAGTGTCCCCCATTGTACTGTAAAAAAGGTTGTGATGTACAGTGAAGCGCAGGGAGCTGAACAAAAACAGGAAGGCAAGGGAATGTATATTCTATAAGAGCTCTTTGATACTATAACAAGAGGTTCTCACAACGAGACCAAAGGCTGTGACACCACAAGACAGCTTTCTGGCCGGCTTATCAGAGGATACTATTAATACCAGAGGGACGTCGTCCCCCTGTCCCCTGAGGGAGAAAGATGGAGGAAGTCATCGATTCTTCCCACCATAATCTCTGGGAAGGACAGACCTTGCCTTTTCCCTTTTGGGTGACGAGGGTTATTATTCTAAAATTTTGAAAGGGCCCCCACAAGGGCTATTTCTGTGTCTCAGTGATGGCGAGACATTAGAGAGTCAGAGTCTGATCTTCTGTAGCACCAACAAACAGTCGTTGTTGCAGCCTCCCCTTCCCAGGACCGTCTCCTGATCTCTGGGGGTCATTTTAATCTGCGTAAGCACTGTCGATCTGTCTAAACACAATTTGTTGATACTGTCCTCGCAAGAAAAATAACAGCAGTGGTCATTTCTTCGAATGCTGTCAACCTGCGATTACCTGAAAAGGACCTGTAGTGGTCGCTTGAGTTATTGAAGTTGTCTCTCGGAAGCTAAGGCGAAAGGAGTTGTTTATAACAACATCATGATGTTGTTATAAAGAGAATACTTCTCGTATATGCTTTCCTATTAACAGACGACGTTGGTTTCTTTTAATCACGACCACTATCTTTTCCTTACCTTAACAAGGCAGCTGATTTTAACCCAAACCAAAACCATTCCGTACAATTTTTGTGCCTAAACCTAACCAAACCCTATGGTAGCAGATCAGGAAACGCTGATACAAATTATTTTTGTAAGGCAATGAGGAAACAAGGTTGTTTGCTCATATAGATAATTTTGGAAGGAACTTACATCCAACATATTTTGTCTTTTAGTATGGAGAACGTGTTGAATTTGTTTCAGCCCTCTACACATCTACAGCATCAGTGACCTACAGTACATACATCATCTCAATGCTCAGATCAACATTTTTCACCATTTTCTGACATTTTATAGACCAAACAACTAATTGATTAATCAAGAAAATAATCGACAGATTGATCTGCAATGAATATAATCGTTAGTTGCAGCCCTAAACTTCAAACTGATACCATAATATCATATTTGGTGCATTTTTACTTGTTTGGACGAACGTTAAATCAGTCAGTGAAATGCTTGTCAAGATAGAGGAAGAGACAGAGAACAGACAGACCAATATAAGGACAGACAGAAAATGGGACTGATAGATTTGGATGCCAGAGCAGCTGTCAGAGCAGGTCCTGATGGCAGAGACGGTGGTGGGCGGAGGTGGTGGTTGTGACAGGATGGGGATGAGGGGAAGACAGGCAGCATCTGTGTGTGTGTGTGTTCGTGTGTGTTAGTGTGTGTGTGCATAAGTATCAATGCATGTGTGCTTTGTGTAGTAACACTCTTCCTCTGGGAGGCCCAACCACTAGGCCTGCCTGTGTGTGTGTGTGTGTGTGTGTGTGTGTGTGTGTGTGTGTGTGTGTGT
>CAKAKR010059550.1:10854-53043 GCA_916700685.1 Adelosebastes latens | reverse complement strand
TGAGGTGGTATTTTGCAAACTTTGCAACTTTGATAAACTGTTTTCATTATAAAAATGGAACCTTGCAAACATTTCTGTATTACACTGTACGAACATGGAAAAAAACACACTTTCCCGAAAGGCAACAGGTCACAATAGTCTATACCAGGGATCAGCAACCTTTACTATCAAAAGAGCCATTTTAGGCAAACAGAAAAAAAAAAATCTGTCTGGAGCATTGTGATGAAGGTAACACAGTTTATAGTCTAAGTATATAGGATATAGGTGTAATGCACTGAGGGCCAAAGTGCAAATGTACTACGGAGTATTAGGGCCACATTGAGGGAAAAACATCTGAGATTTCCAGAATAAAGTCATAATATTACGTGACAAAAAGCCGTAATATTACGAGAATAAAGTCATAACTTTACGAGAAAAAAGTCGTTATATTATGAGAATAAAGTCATAACTTTACGAGAAAAAAGAGAAAATAACACGTAAAATCACTACTTCATAATATTATGACTTTATTCTCTTAATACTACGACTTTTTTCTCTTAAGCTTATGACTTTATTATCATAAGATTACAACTTTTTTTCTCTTAAACCTATGACTTTATTCTCATAAACTTTTGTCTTTATTCTAAATTTATTTTTTTTCCCTCAATGTGGCCCTAATACTCCGTCGTACCGTCGTACCATAGACCTACAACAATGATAAATAAAAATGAAAGGAGGAGCTAAAGAGCCGCATGAGGCTCCAGAGCCGCAGGTTGCTGACCCCTGGTCTATACAATGCATCTCTTATACTGTGAAATTGAAAATGAAACTGCTTGAAAGCAGCGGGGATAAGGAGTTACACGCCAGTATGCTTTTCCCTCGTCCCAGTGATCGGCACATCTCGGCGATGCCGTCGAATGTGTGTTAGTCGACCGGATGCGTTTCCATTCACATCCCCTACAACAGTGGAGCAACGGCAACACACCGCCCTTAATTTATCCACAACTTTCTCTCCGTTGCTGTTGTAGTTGACCCGCGGGCAGATCTTCCAGCTCCATCGTTTCATTTGCGCTCACCATAGTGTGACTGACTCACACACCAATCAGCTTGTTGTGCTAACCTCAGTATATGTTACTAAAGGCGTACAGCTACAGTTTTTCCAGGAGGAATTTGCGCTTGTGAACTTTGGTTCAACATTACGCGCATCAATTTTCATACCGTGTATTCTGCGTGCGGCTGCGTGCACCGGACCGTGACTCCCATACCATGATGGTTCGGCACAAATACACGAACAGATACAGCCCCAATATGGATGCATTCATGGACATCGAGCATGAATGTCTGTCTCTGAAAGTTTCTGCACATTTCTACTAGGTTTTTTGCACACACACACACATGATTGTACATCTATATTTGTCAGGACCCTCACTGACATAATGCATTCCCTAACCTAGCCCTAACCTTTACCATCACAATTAAGTACCAAAACCAATCCTTGCCCAAAACAGAACCTCAGAGCCTATAGGTCTAACACTTACTGAGCTATCAGTGTTCGTATCAGTATTTGCGTAAATGCATGCTTGTGCTGTGTACGTGTGTGTGTGTGTGTGTGTGTGTGTGCGTGTGTGTGTGTGTGCATACGACAGTGGGAACTGCATCTTTGCAAGTATTTGTATCCATATCTGCTCCATAGAGGATAGCATATATTCTTCTCTGAGGGGCTGCCCTGCTTCTAAAAGACTAAAATACATCCTCTGGTACTCTCTTCTGTCTCGCAGTCTCCCTCTCTGTCTCTGTCTCAGTTTCTGATTGACAGCGTGCCTGTTTGTGTGTGAGTGTGTGTGTGTGTGTGTGTTATTCTGTTCATATGTAGTTCTATGAAAATGGAGGATGTCATTTTTGTAGTATGAAAAGTAATCTCTCTCTCTCTCTATCCCTCTCTCTCTCTCACACACACACACACACACACACACACACACACACACACACACAGAGAGAGAGAGGGTAGCTGGGTTCCCATCCAACATATTTAATGCAAATTATAATGTATTAAATTTGGCAAATTATGTTGTTTCAGTCAGCTTGTCCTAAATTATCTTCAATGTAACAGTATATGTTTGAAATAATGTGGCGTTTTGTCTATAAGATAATCAATGGTTATGACTCCTTGGTCCGTGTTTCAAGACGGGTTGGGTGGTGCAGACATCGCCGCAGACCCATAGCACCTTTTACGTGGGCCGAGGCCCCGCCCTGGGGGCACGACGCTGTTTGAGTGCACTAAGGACAGTCCACCCCAGTCGATAGTCGCACCTGGAGCAGGGGGCCCCGTCCCTCCCCGGTGGGGAGAGAGGGCGCAGCGAGCACTTTGTCCACGGCCCCGGGAAGCACCTTTGCCCCGAGCCTTTCCAAGCCGACCTAGAGCCGGTCGCGTCGCACCGCCTCGTATGCGGGACTCCCCAGCCTTTCGGTGTCACTCACACCCTCCAGCTGGCTGTTAACGAGGGTCTTTTGGCACAGAGAAGTACTCCTATTGGTACTCAATATCTGCGAGTACCCAAATGTAAGTACTTGTACTTGTACTCGGCCTGAAAAAAAAGTGGTATCGATGCATCCCTAGCGTTAACCATCGGCCTGGTCTCTGTCGGACCAAAGCTCTGTCATCAATTGACATTTTATCCAGTTTTGAACCAGAACTTCATCATTCACTTTTTAGAACCTTACCGTGTAATGTAAGTGTTTTAACCCGGTATAAGGATTTTAGTCATCGGCTGTCTGGATTTTTAACTACACGTCCCGACCGCGGGATGTAGCCTACTGGACTGGAATACAGGTTTAAGGCACTTCCACATTGGCTTCACTTTTACCTGGTTTATCATTATCTCCACCTTATTGAAGACACGGTGAGGTCAAAACCAGTCACTGTTTTAAAACCATTAACATGCCTGACTAAATAAAGGCTTTAACATAACTTCCTTCCATGCTCTAAGGTGCCTAACAGGCATGCCCCCGTCAGTGAGAAGTTTATTCATCTTCAAGCAGCAGCTTCACGGATCCGGCCGCTGTGTGTCAAACCTGTGAGACAACCACTCAGGCTGCTCATGAAGATTAACACCGCTGTCCTCAAACTACATGACTAGAAGTCCATAGAAAGTGGCTCTGGACTTATCTGTACTTAAAAAGACTCCGACTTCCACATTTTCTGCAGGATGTTCTTTTCACTTATTTACTTCAATCCTTTCTGATGGAAAGTTTTATTTTTTTTATGACGTGCAAAAATGGTTTGACTAAATTGAGTTTGGCAGCTGGATTAAAACACGGACTGAGACGTGGAATCAGGAAAGAGAGGTACCGAGGTGATGGGAGGAGAGAGGGATGGAAATATGATTGCATTGAATATGATATATTGTAGTTTAAATACATACCTACTATAGCTATAAAACATTAATTCCACATGTCCAATGTATATCATAGCTGTAAATCACTTCTGTGCTGCAACACAGAATTGTACTGTATAACATGAAATTGCTCACACAGATCCAGAACTACAAACATTCACAGGAGCCAGTAAGCAAGTGTTGACCTCTAGTAACCTGTCTTTTAAGGTGTGTGTATCTCTCTCACACACTGAACACTCAGCCCTGGAAATAGCCCCAGCAGCCTGAACCAGCTCATAGCTTGAAATATCACACTATTAGCACACCAGCCGCCCTGCTTTAAAATATGCCAGATAGACTCGTTGGCAGCACCTTCACAGGCTCAAGTTGGCAGAACATGTTGTAACATATACATACACACACACACCACACATATAAAGGCTCTCAATCAATTCAAATATTTAATCTAGATTAATCACATGATTGTCCATGATTATGCGCGATGAATCGCAAATTAATCGCACAATTTTTATCTGTTCAAAATGGACCTTAAAGGGAGATTGGTCAGGTATTTAATTCTCTTATCAACATGGGAGTGGACAAATATGCTGCTTTATGCAAATGTATGTATATATTTATAATTTGAAATCAATTAACAACACAAAACAATGACAAATATTACCCAGGTACTGCAATTTAGCATAAAAAATATGCTCAAATCATAACATGGCAAACTCAAACAACAGCTGTCAGTGTGTCAGTTGTCTTGCCCAAAACTGCATGTGATTATCATAAAGTGGACATGTTTGTGAAGGGGAGACTCGTAGAACCCATTTTCATTCACATATCTGGAGGTCAGAGGTCAAGGGGACCCCTTCGAAAATAGCCGTGCCAGTTTTTCCTCACCAATATTTAGCGTAGGTTTAGAGTGTTATTTAGCCTCCTTCGCGACAAATTAGTATGACATTGTTGGTATTCCTTAGATTTTGTAGTTTGATGCGATGCAAGTATCTTCACTCTAGCTTTAAAACTGAGCCCGGTACAACCTCCGAAAGACCCGTTGGATTTTTAAGAGGTTGATTAAAAAATCCGAAGTTGCGTTAATGCGTTAAATAAATTAGTGCCGTTAAAAATAATTTGCGTTAATGTGTTATTATCGCGTTAACTTTGACAGCCACACGCACGTACTCCCAGGCAGTGACGCTACGTTATCCACAGCTGAGTCGCAACAAAAACTGACATTCCTGAAATACAACTGTTAAAATCAGTGGAACCAATGGGAACCAATGATTGTATGTATTATGAGGTAATTCAGTGAGAAAACCTGAGCGTAAATTGTATTACAAAATCACTATTTATAAAAAATGCATCTTTAACTCTGTTCTATGTAGTCATTAGATATATAGTACAGCTGAACAAAACTAAACTATAGAAATGCTTGTTATTAGGGCTGCATAACGGCAGGAATCTGATGATACGATATGTATCATGATACGGAGGTTACAATTCAATATATCGCGATACAAATTTTATATAATTTTAGGAAAACTGTCATAGTATAAAGAACAGTAAAACAAGTTCACTTTTTGTTATGCAATCATAACAGTGGGATCTGGATTTGCATTTATCACAGTTCCTGTAACTGTTACTGGTTCTGTAAGTTTAAAACTAATCAGAGTGGTAGGTCTTCCTATCATTAACTATCTTTGCAGGTTTCCAAGCTGCTGGGGTTGGAATCAGTTAAAATAGGCCCGGAGATGAACGACACGTGTGGCTGTGATTACACTTGATCAGTTAACCTCGTTGCTTCTTTGTTGTGTGATTTTGTAACAAACTATCTAACTAACTCTTGATGGTATTGAGTACCTTCATATGACGTTATTGTTGAAGTATAGAAGCATTTGTGATTTGGTTGGAACTGGGCTAGGGAGTAGTTTATTTTTAGGTCACATATTAATGTGCTAGTTGGTTAGTCTTTTCCTCTGTGTAGATGCACTCGTTAAAGAGGTGGCTGCCATTCGTGTGTTTTGCCCGTTCCTAGTTTACATTTTATGTCAACACACTTGTGTTCGCTTTTATTTGCTGTAACTTTGTTGGTTGATTGCCTGCAGCCTGTTTTGCCTCCATTTGATTGTGCATTTAACAGTAAACGGCTGCTTTACGCCTGGTTCCATCGGCTCGTGTTGCTTCCCTTACCCCTAGACCTTTCTGGGACTTAACAGTAACATTCAACATCATAGCACTACTTTAAGAGGGCACATACACTGAGAGGACGCATCTCTTTGGATTCTACATGAAGTATTGACTTCTTTGCGTGTAAACTATTGATTAAAAATAGATAGTGTTTTTAAGAATCAATACAGTATGGCAAAACATAATATTTTGATATATGATATGTTCTTACACTCACACTTGTTAAAAAGTCGTTGCCAAGAACAGACACGTGACTTGACTGCGACTATGACTATGCTACAGTAGATAAGCTGCACTCAGTGAAGCGTTGGCCAAATTGTTTTATTATCTCCAGACACATTTTATTAATTCCACATCCACTATATAATGTACTTTGGTAACTCCATTAGTGAATTACATAGCAGATGGCTAAATATATATATATTTTTGCACACATAGATTAGCCACTGCCGTTGTAAAGATAAGAGAGTCTAACACCAGGTGCATGAGCCTGTATAAAGTGAGAGAGTACAATTGGTTTATTCCAGCATCATTATTCAGCTGATGGCAGTTCTCATGACCTTTGTTTGATTTTGCTGGTATGTCAAGAGTTGGAGAAAGTGATGAAAAGTCTGTGTGACATTAATATTAAATGCTCTAAGTGACATACAGAGTTGCTAATTTCATCACGTTTCCAGTTCTTCTGGTATCTGTTCTGATTGAGTTATTTTAAGTTGCTTTATATTATTGCAGTAACACAGAACATTTCATTTGTGGAGGAAGATGGCAACCTGTAAGCTGCAGACCGCGTACTCACTTCACATCATTTGTTCGTGGAGAAATGTTGGTGGGACAAAAAACACAGATTTTGGAATGGTGTGGTGATGTCTGGAATTCCCTGCTAAGCCTGCTGCCACCACGACCCGGCCCCGGATAAGCGGAAGAAAATGGATGGATGGATGGACATTGGTTGTAGCCTACTTTTTTGCTGTGTCACCACCATTCAAAGTCACACCCAAGCATGGTAAACAAGACAGGGTCCTTGTTTCAACACAGGTCACATGGTTTGCCGACATCGCCGCAGACCCCTCGCACTGAGGACAGTCCGCCCCAGTTGACAGTTGCACCGTGACCCCATCCCTCTAAACAGGGAGACAGGGCTCAGCAAGCACCACGTTCCCAGGAGGCGGTGAGGTCCTGGTGAACGGTGCTGAAAAGGTTACGGCCAGAGCCGCGAGCCACCTTCAAAGCCAAGAGTCCGTCGTGGCGCACCGTAACCCTCCGATTTGAATCCCCTGGGCAAACTGCGCGGAAATATTTTCAGTTTATCATGATTATGATGACTGAATTATGTTAATGGGGTCGAAATCATCACTGAAACTCATACCAATTGATTTTCTAATTGCCAGATAGTCTGTATCTGGTATCTGATAGTCTACGAAGATAAAAGAACGAGTAGTTGAATTTTCGTATTGAACAGCCAAATCCGAGTCAAATCAAAAAAATTCGTATTCAGGTACAGCGCTATCCTAGAGCCTGCATTTACTCGTGCCGTGATCCAACCACAGCCTCTAATCTGCCCGGTGAAGGTGAAACTTCTCTCTCCTCCCTCTTCCTCTCCTTCCCGCTGCCTCTGGTGCCCCTGATTTTCTTTTGGCATCTTGTCAGATGACGGGTCATACAAAAAAATACACTGATTGTCTGAAGGAGCATCAATTTAGGTCATGGAATAGGGCACATAAAAGATGGTACAGTATGTCTTAAAAAGCCGCCATGGTAATATTCAAAGAATAGAGCACATATGTTGCTTCGGTTTAGTCCAGACAGCACCCTTTCTGAAAAGTTCAGAGATTTTAAACTAGAAGTGCTCGGAGCGGCTGCACAAAAAGGTCGGAGTGCTCTGAAAAAAGACACTAGATGCATGCGGCTGTATACGCTCTCTCCTCATTGGGAACAATTGAAAAAAATTATGCTGGCACTTCGAAAAAACTGCTATTTGCACCCCCAGCCTTACTGGAGAGATGCTATCCTGAGCAGTTTGGACATCGTGTGGAGGTAAACTGTGGTTAAATACCAGGACAGAGGATTCAGCACCCTGGACAGCAGCCATGTGTTACTTGATAAAAACAGAATGAATGTCAATACACTCACAGTACAGAATGTGTGTTTTTCCATGATACCAAACATTTCAAACAGCAACAGCAGCCTCACAGTATGTCAAAGACAAAACAAGGACACAATAATCACAAGAGGAAAAGAGAAAAAAAAAAGCATTTCAAAAGCTTTGAAATGGAAATGAGGTGTAGCATGTTACCTAACCGAAGACGTCTACTGCCACTAGAGACGAGTGAAGAAACTCTCCTTCTTTTATATTTAAATCTTTGATATGAAGACTTGCAATGTTAGCCTGAACATTAATTATTATGAATTATTATGACGTGCTGAATCAGCAGTGTTACTGTTGGGTTTCTTTGTGTATTTCTGTTAAAAACTGAAATGTTGCGATACAAAAAAGTCTGCTATCATGCATAAACATGCTTACACACTCCCACATAGTATTTAAAGGCAGAGTTATTTGCTCCTGATCCTGATAACAGTCTTTAAAGTACTGAGTGTATAAATGTTTCCTTCATATGACAGCTGCACAACATACCGAGGCTACAAAGACATTTCATTCTAATACAGTCACATTAGTGAAGATATTTAAATCAGAACAGCAGCACAGCTCTGCTTTAAGAATGCACAAGCTGCATATCAGGCTTTCTTTGGTGTCTTACAATGGTGTTCCTACAATGTGTATAAGATGCTGCAGAATTTAGTATAATATCTGTGCAGAGGAGTATCACTGTGGCTCGGCTGTGGAAGGACAGGTTGGACAGCAGTCAGGCAGCCTGTCTTCATCGCCAGAGTCAACTAAATACCGAAGTTCGATTTGCAATTTTTCGATCAACAGCAGCACCTGAGACTTCTGCTTCACCTGAAAAATGACACTGAAAGACACGCAAAACAAGCGCCCCGGTAGCTCACCTGGTAGAGGGGGGGCCCCATGTACCAAGACCTTACAACAACGGCTCTGGTTTGAATCCATCCCGTAACCCTTTGCTGCATGTCGTCCCCTGCCTCTCCCCCTTTCCTGTGTCTTATCTAATAAAGGCAAAAATCCCCAAAAATCAGCTTAAAAAAAAGAAAGAAAGAGTTGTCGGAGTCTCTTCCAGTCTGGGTGTCTTGTTCCTATGTAGGAGAGGTGGATGGCCCGACATATCTGTACCCAAGAGACCATTGTCTCATAATCTGTCCATGGAAATACCAACTCTAACAGTTACGTTATCATTACAATTTTTGGAGGGTTGGGAAACAAATTTCCACCTCTTTATGTTTGAACAAATTCTACCTATAACGATTCAGATCTTGCCCTAACACAGAACAAGCCGTCATTGGAAACTGTTTGGAAAAGAGCATACACTTTCAGAAAATACTTTGCAGGTGATTGGATAAACCATCTTTCAATCAAAACTCTTTCCGAAGCCAGTCGATAGAAGGGCAAAAATATATTTTCCTTCGAGGAAAGCCTTCAGTGCCGTTCTTTGCTCTAGTTTCAATGAAGAAATACTCTCCAGTTCTGATAGCACTGATGCTATTGCGGCATCTACGCTAACCTCTGCAGGAGCCGCCATTGTTGTAGCTCTCTATAAGAACAAAAAGTTGCCTCTCTGTCATCACGTCACACACCTGAACCACCTGAAAATATTTTATTTATATACATATACAATGTGAAACCTGAGAATATTGAATGAATCCTATGAATATTGAATGAAACCTGAGAATAAGGAATGGAATCCTGAGAATATTGAATGAAATGTGAAAATATTGAATGAAATCCTGATTAAATGGAATGAAATGTGAGAATATGGAATGAAATCTTGAATATATGGAATGAAATTTGAGAATATTGAATAAAATCCTGAATATATAGAATAGAATGTGTGAATATGGAATGGAATTCTGAATATATGGAATGAAATCCTGAATATATGGAATGAAATGTGAGAATATGGAATGAAATCTTGAATATATGGAATGAAATGAGGGAATATTGAATGAAATCCTGAATATATGGAATGAAATGTTAGAATATGAAATGGAATCCTGAAAATATTGAATGAAATCCTGAATATATGGAATGAAATCTTAAATAAATGGAATTAAATGAGAGAATATTTAATGAAATCCTGAATAAATGGAATGAAATGTGAGAATATTGAATGAAATCCTGAATATATGGAATGAAATGTGAGAATATGGAATGAAATCTTGAATAAATAGAAATAAATGAGAGAATATTGAATGAAATCCTGAATATATGGAATGACATTTGAGAATATGGAATGAAATGTGAGAATATGGAAAGAAATGTGAGAATATTGAATGAAATCCTGAATATATGGAATGAAATGTGAGAATATGAAATTAAATCTTGAATATATGAAATTAAATAAATGAATTTTGAATGAAATCCTGAACATATGGAATGAAATGTGAGAATATGGAATGAAATATAATGTCATCAAGGAACTGCTACCATCTTTTTCATGATGAAAAACACAAACACAAACATATATATATATACATATAGTGCCAATACTTTATATGAGGCCTTTTGATGACATGTGACATAAGCTCTTTAGTAACACCTTGTCCTTTCTCTGATATGCCTAATGTTAATTACACGTGCGGTTGCCGTACCTAATGATTGTACACTGAAAAACAAGCTGTTTGTTGAACCACCCACAGACAGGTCAACAGATCCAGTAAACATGCCTGGTGTGATTTCCCGCAGCAATACTTCACTCACTTTCTTAGCACGCAGGTTTTTAAAGAAACTGGAACATCGATCAAAGGCGTGGTTAAATCTGAAAATGTCCACGCCTGTCAATTTTTAAGCACTTTCAGGTTGGTGAGTACTTTCATAGAAAGCAGACATCAACCTCATTTGGGTTTCTGCCAGATAGTGAAGCAGCCACATCTGGTAACTAGACTGACTCAAGCCTAATGGAAGGGGAACAAGGAGCATTTTCTAGTACCTATATAACGGTCTTTCTACTGTGATTGTGCTAGCAACAATGAAGGGAGAACAATGTGGGTACAGTGTGGGTACAATGTGCCAGCTGTAACTAAAATCAATGGTAAACTTACAGTTCGGAGAGCTGCAGATGTTCAAAGATCTGCCAGGACAATGTGGTCAACGCTGGATTCTTGGACAGGTCTCTGAGGGAGGGAATGAGAAAGAGACAGAGAGGTAAGGCAGATGTGACAAACTTCACTTCAACATGACAACAAGAGCTCAGCGTTTTCCGGCTCACTGTGTATTAGAGCTGCAGGGACTGATCGATTAGTTACCAATTATTAAATTAATTGCCAACTATTTTTGATAATCGATTAATCGGTTTGAGTCTCCTCCAGTTTATTTTCAATGACTTTAGAAAGGTCCACCATTTTTGTGGACCTGTATTAGGTTCTCTTCGGCCCAGATGTCAAGTAAACATTGGACTTCTGCAGAAGTCCAGGTCGGTCCTCTCCAACTCATGTTGACCTGTCGTTCACCTGTGTATGATTATTGCGTTCTCAACTGCCCAAACGAACCGCACCAGAGTTCAATTAAAAGAGACTAAATGTTGGTCTGAGAAACGGCCCTAAAAGACTGAAACATCTTGGTGTTTACTGTCCATATACTAAGGTTAATGAGTGTCTACTAAATAATTTGTTAATCTGAACCCTTGCTTTTTTTTCCTAAAGCTAAAAAACAACAACATATTATTTGCCTATGATATATATCTTTAAAGCTAAACAATGATAACTCATAATTTTTTGCCTATGATACTGTTTATTAACATTTTTGAGTTGACCGTAGAGTAGACCATAGACATGTATGTAAGAAGTAGACACCATAACGTCACCCATTGGTTTGTGGGCTGCCGTTTTGAAGCCTGGAGTTTGGCGTTTTGGCATTCACCATGTTTTCTTTTCTTTCATTGAAAAATATATTAACATGATTATGGTGTAATTTTTGTGCTTATCTGTACCAAACACAAATATTTTGCCATATCTGTAGAATATGACGTGTAGGACATCTCTGCAGCACGACAATATTTAATTTAAAACAGTATTTTGACACACAAATCACCTTTAACAAATATTGCAACTCCTGCGATTTGAAAATTGCAGCAGGCCATATTGCGATCTCATTCAAATTTTGATTAACTGTGCAGCCTTACCAATTAAGGAAGCAAGAACGAAACTATTTCTGAACAGCACAACTGAGGAGCATGGTTGCATGGATACAAACTCCTGTGGGCAAGAATGGAGAAGAATTCATGCCCTGAAAGACCCTTTGGAGGCATTGCTATACATAACTCAGGTTGACACGGATGGGTTTACATTGGAGTTAGTTGAAAGCCTGGTACGTCTCATACAGATGCTAAAGAGTGCCTCGGTATGCTGGAGGGCCACTAACCAAGCGGCGGTATTCTCATTCCCAGGGTGTCAAATTCAATTCAGTTCAATTCAATTTATTTTTATACGGCGTCGAATCATAACAGAAGTTATCTCGAGACGCTTTTCATAAAGAGCAGGTCTAGACTGCACTCTATAATTTAGAGACCCAACAAAAGATCCCCCATGAGCATGCATTGTTATGCAACAGTGGAAAGAAAAATTCCCCTTTAACAGGTAGAAACCTTGGGTGGGCGGCCATCTGCCTCTGGTTGGGTTTTGAGAGAGGGAGAGATAGAGAGGGAGAGAGAGCAGGGGAGATGCACTGCAACCACAATAATAGCACAACAGCTATAAGTAGAAATACAAATAGGACTAATAACAATAAGCGATAGCAGTGGATATAAAAGAGTGAAAAGGTAAACATTCAGAGAAAGGCACTGCTCCGGAAGGTTGGAGATCTCCTCCTAGACGTGGATGGCAGCTCCATCTGCCCGTCCGCCGAGGTCCGCGACCTATAGGCGTCATCCTGGACTCTACCCTTTCATTTTCAGTCACACTTCAAATCCATCACAAAATACGCCTTCTACCACCTCAAAAACATTTCTAGACTCCAGCCGTCGCTCTCTGACCCCGTGGCAGAGACCCTCATCCACGCCTTCATAACCTCCCGTCTGGACTACTGCAATGGAGTCCTGTCTGGGGTAACCAGCAAAGCCCTGGACAGCCTCCAGTATGTTCAGAACTCAGCTGCCAGGGTTCTCACCTGCACTAGGCTATGGCAGCACATCACCCCAACACTCATCCACCTTCACTGGCTTCCAATCAAGTCCCACCTCACCTATAAACTCCTCCTTCTTGCACACAAATCCCTCCATTCGCTTTCACTTTTACTGACCCACATCTATGGTGCTTATAGCGACTGATAACGCCTACTTAATAGCCTGATAACAGTCAAATCAGGTGGTTACAGTGTGTAGGTCCATGGAATAACCAGCTTTACCCACAGTCTCTGATACCATTGAATGTGTCATTTGGATTTTGGATTATGAGTATGAAGGGTTCCATTCCAGTGACATCACCGACACAGTGTGTTATAAATGGCACCATCAGCAAGATCCATAAAGACAAAAAAATTGAGGATTTCGCCAGCAATACATACACATGTACACATGCACCTGCACACACACACACACAGAGGAAATCAAACACACACAGCAGTGTGAACAGTCACGACTCATTTCCATCGTAAACCCTTCTGGGTTGAAATAATACACAACAGAAACACAGGTGTCCATCTCCTTGGCAACATGAAGCCGACTATGAAGAGGTGCTCAGGCTGGTGTGAGTGGAGGGACGAGACACCCAGTGGAATCCAAATCACCTCATTATTAACAATGATGAGATCATTTAAGTCTTCTGTGTATAGGGATGTCACTAGTGTGTGTGTGTGTGTGTGTGTGTGTGTGTGTGTGTGTGTGCACGTGTCATAGCTTAGATGTGGTGTCAGTAAACACAGCTGGTAAATATTATATTTCACACTAGACTTGATAGTTGGATTCCATTACACAGACTCCAGTTCCACTGGTATAAAGTGAATATGCAGTGACCCCCTACATCCTCCGCTGTCACACCACTGATGAGCTCCTCGTGTCACTGGTGATGTTGTTGATTTAATTATCACTCTTTGGGAAGAACTTATTTTTTTGGGGACTTGCAAAATGAGATTCCAACAAAATATCGAATGCGTTGCTTTTTCCATGCACATTTGACTTTGATATTAAAGCATAAGTCAGTTCATGTTCATCTTCTCAGCTTTATTATAGTCAACCGATCTTGTGCAGACCCGAACTGACAGTGAATATATCTACTAACACGTATTGGAGTCTGTGCATATATTCATATCATACATTCACTTATCTGAATCTGATCATCTTGAGCCGTATGTTGCCGTGAGACACGTCAGAGTCATGACTTTTGCTACCAGTACTTTTATATATGCTGTGGGTGATTATAAGATATGAAAGTAAGCCTGTTTACCGCTTTGAATTACGTTCTTATATATATTTTTTTATTTGCTCCCAAGTCTGTTTCACACCACCGGGGTTGCAGCTGAAACAATAAGGCTTAAAATTGTCATACAGGCCACAATTTCACCAAGGGGAAAGGAAGGAGAATGCATCTAACCAACACATTAACGGAATACGCACATGTAATTCAGATCAACTCGTGCCCTAGATGGGGGCGGTGTCAGTGATAATATCAGTGTTGGGAAGCTGGGTTCACAAGATTGCGATATCGCAAAATCACGCGAGACTCACTACCGCAGTGGAAGCTGTATTGCCAAATCTCTACTGGTGGACACATTTCTACCGTCGCACGATATACAATGTCATATTGCCCAACCCTAGACTCAACTTGTGTCAGCTTTTCTTCTGGAATATCATGTTGCGTTTTAAACAGCACTGATACAATACAAACCCTTAATTCTTTAATCTGTCATCAAGATACCTCAATGTTTCTTTTCTCAAATCTAATCCCTTAGAGGTCCCATATTGTAAAAAGTGAGAAATGCATGTCTTTTATAATATAAAGCGGGTTTAAGTGCTATATAAATACTGTTAAACTATCAAAACGCTCAATATACGGAGAAATACACACAGCTCGTATTCAGAAATTGTGCGTTTGAAACAAGCCGTTAGGATTTCTGTCCATTTGTGATGTCACAAATATACAATATATATAGATCATCACACGGTTTTAAACATAAACATTCTAAATGTGTCCCAGTTTATTTCCTGTTGCAGTGGATCAGCTGACAGGAAGTAAACGTGGACCCAAGCTGTTGCCTAGCAGCACAATTCCGTTAAAATGCACTAAAACGGAGCGTTTCAGACAGAGAATAAATACAGGTAGATAGTATGAGGAAATAAAGTTTTTTTTTAACATTACAGCATGTAAACATGTTCTAGTAGAAACACATAATACAAGTATGAACCTGAAAATGAGCACGATATGGGACCTATCTATAAGTATATATAAGTATAGTGGTTTGTAAGAACTTTTGAAGGCTCATTATTTTGTGATCATGACACGTTAACACTAAGGTAATTAGATAAGTCATTTATGAAAAAACAGCTTGATTGATGATAGCTTCAGACAATTAGATGATTAAGTTCTGATTTTAGGTTAGCGGACCAAAAAGAGAAGTTAGCAACCACAGACACTTTAAGCTTTTGTAAGTTTTCAATTTGTCTTTTTCTAAAATCCACCTACGGTCACTAGTCATGTCAACCTACTAGAAATGAAGAAAATAAAACTAACTGACTGGAAAATGAAAAGAAAGTGGTTAAATATATAATTTATTGTTTGACTTTTGAATAGAATTGTTTTGAAGAAGTACAACACAACTATCTATTGAGTCGTGAAAACATGCTCACAAGCAAACGCACTCAATCAGAGCAGAAGCTGCTATAGTTTCTCCTTTTCATCAGAGCTTTTGTTTGGTGACACATAATTAGAGCAGTTGATACTGATTGCTGTCCTTTTCAGCTCAGAGGTTAGAGAGCAGAGCTGGACTGGAGGAAGACTGGGAGAGACAGAAATAGAAAAATAGCAAGTGAAAGACAAAAAAAAACATGGAGGAGAAGAAGACAAATGAGGAGAGAAAGAGGTGAGACTGATGGTGAGAATGAGAAAGAGACTCGCGGGATAACAACAGGAGAGACGTGTGGTTTCTTTCCAGAGTCACCTTCAAACTTGAAGATGAGCAGATAATAAACACGTGCACTCACACACACACACACACACACACACACACACACACGCTGTGACAAATTGTCTCACAACTTTAGTACATCATGGGGACAAGAGGATGAATGTCTTCTCTGTGTCTGAATACTGCAGCTCTCCCAAATAATCCCTTTGATTGCGTCTGACTCAAACACTGCTACAGACCTGAAACACTTCAGTGTCCCATTTCCATATTATACTCACATACTCATACGCACAATTTGGAGGTACTATACATGAGTACTTCTATTTGTGTGCGTGATTAGTCAACTAATAGATTAAACGTTGTTACCCTCGCTAGTCGGCACCAGAAATACTAGTCGGTTAAACTTATTGTTTTTTTATTCATGTACACATTTAAATTTCATATTGACATACATGCTGTCTCAGCTGTTGCTGTGGAGAGCTGCTGCTCCTCCTGCAGAGCTCTCCGGCTCTATATATATATATACTGTATACATACAATATATAACAATTTACAATCTAATGAACATATCTACCGTATTCTAGACTGGACAAGGGTATATTTGATCCTAAATACAATCTATTTACTTTATGTTTTTGATGTCTGTATGACAATTAAGTAGAATAAGTTAAATGTAAATATCTATCGGTTTGAGCAGATTACAAGTACATATTTGTACCGGTAGTCGCATTGAACTTACATTGGATCGTGTTCCATGCGGTTCCATGACGAACACAAAGCAGCATTGCACGTCGTCAGTAAGGGCAGCTGGTTAAATCGGCATCCGAGTGGAAGTGGGTAAGGAGAGGGTGTAAGGGGTGGTTTGGAATTGGGCCTATATTTTCTGTGTGTTACCGCTGCTTGGTATGTCACATTGTGTAAATAAGCAACCTGTATTTTCTCCCACAATGTGCAAGCGTTGACACACCCACTGCAACGAGCGAAAAGTGGTGGAGACGATGTTACGTAATTTGTTCGCTTAGAGGGTCTTCTCCATAAGACTGTCACAGCGGAACACAGCAGCTACACAAATCACCCTCTTTACAAGCTGCCTAGCTGAGGGAGCCCACGACACTAATTACAAACCAATGAAACAATGACTCACAGGCTCATCTATGGGATATAGGGGTCGTTTGATGGCTTGGAGGGCCCTTGAGCTCTTTGGTGCTATAAGCTCAGCCGTTGTTTCAACACTGCACATGACTTATTTTTACCCAGGGACGGACTGAGACTTGCATCACATTATCAATAACAGCAGTAAGTATTTATTTGTACAGGTTGGTGCGTGTTTGTACGTGCTTGAGCAGCGTGTACACATTATGCAGGTTTTGACAGAGAAACCCTGAGATGACATATGTAGAGTGAGTTACATCTGCATGTTATCATGCAGATGTTGAGTGCTAAAGTTAAGCGCCAGCATGCATATTTACTACAGGATTATACTCCGTATTAAACACACACACACACACACACACACACACACACACACACACACACACAGGACTCTCTCTCCCTGAGGGCTGAGAACAAACATGTTTAGCTGTGAAGAATGAATCATCAGCTTGTGTTTGGAGTAGTTTGGTCCCAGAGGTTTGGACTTGCCGTGCTCATAAATCAAGATCACAAACATGTTACTCAAGACGCCTACACATGGGAATAAACATGCATTGTGACTCATGCACACACACACACACATACACATACACATACACATGCGGGGTTTATGCTGCATTCACATGGAATCAGGCAGATGGCAAACTGGATATCATTTTAGTGGACGAGAGCATGATGGTAAAATTAGATGAGGCTGGCAGAGAATACCAGCAAAGGTAACGACCATTGCCATCAAAATTTAAAGGTCCCATATCATGCTCATTTTCAGGTTTATACTTGTATTGAGTGTTTCTACTAGAACATGTTTACATGCTGTAATGTTAAAAAAAAAAAAACGTTATTTTCCTCATACTGTCTGCATGAATATACCTGTATTTACCCTCTGTCTGAAACACTCCATTTTAGTGCATTTCAATGGAATTGGCAACAGTTTGGGTCCATGTTTACTTCCTGTCAGCTGATGCTATTTACATACACTGCAACAGGAAATAAACTGGGACACATTTAGAATGTTTACTTTTAAAACCGTGTAATGATGTATATTTGTGACATCACAAATGGACAGAAATCCAAACGGCTTGTTTCAAATGCACAATTATTGAATACGGGCTGTGTGTAATTCTCCGTATATTGAGCGTTTTGATAGTTTAGCAGTATTTATAAAGCACTTAAACCTGCTTTATAATATAAAAGACATGGAAATCTCACTTTTTACAATATTGGATTTTTAATACATTTTAACTTTTTGCCGTCCTCCATGACACAATTTACACCTGAATGTTACGTAGCTCCCTCACATGAGAAAGTATATTAAGATTGCAATAGACTAATAAGAGAAAGCTGCATTTTATAGCTACATGCGTTATTACAATAATTGCTTAACCTGTTAAGTCCTAGCCATATCCCTCGGAAAAAAAGGCCTAAAACAACTACCCCAAATGAATCAGTACTAGCTCCTCAACCATTAGGCTTTGATTCATATATCTGGTCTCTTTTGAAAGGTAAGAAGCTAAGGAATATGAATCCATTGTAAGTTAACTAAACTATTATACAATAGAGATTAAAAATGGAGATGCAATACAATAAAAATAAAATAAGATTGTTATCCTCGCCTAGTATAAAATCTTAATTTCAAAGGCAATATCACCATTATAACAAAGATCCCATAGATGATGATGCAACTGATTGTCTTCCACTACTCTTAACTACAACTGGGACTGTAAATGTGATGGAATACACTAAAATATAACATTTATGTAGAAATTCGTAATTATATACTCAGGCGCTCTCCATGTTTAGTGTTTAGATGTTGACTGTTTACTGGAAGTTTTACTTCAAAACACTATTTATGTCCATGTAGCCATGTTACAAATAACACAAATATCCCCAAAACATTGAAAATAGTAATAAACACAATGAATACTGATAAATATTCATAAACAACCAAAGAGATCCATACAGCAGATAAATGCAGAATGCAAAAGGGCCAGAGGGCAGAAAAGTTCACTTCTGAAGAGTTCACTTTTTTAGCAGTTCTAAAGAAATTGTAAAAAAAAAAAACATAAAGATTAATAATGAATAATCAAAATAGCAATTAACAATTCATGTCAACAAACTTTCTCTAGATAAAAGATACAGAAGTTTGCAGCTAGATTTTGCTCATCAGCTTCCAACTAAAAGCAAGATTAAACAAATTAAATTAATTTGGGAGCATCCATAACATGTGCATGTGAAGAATAAAAGCCAATTCGATGGTTGCACTGGTGCCACAGTTGTGAATAGGGTTTTAGATGCAGTTCTCTTGATTGCAAAGCTGGTGAGCAGGCAGCGTGATGCTCCAACTGTGCCAGGAGAAGGGCTGTAATTCCCTCTGCCCTCCTCTGCTATAAATGTATACACTCATGGCACTGGAAAGCCCTTTGGTTCAAAGCATCCACTAAATGGCACACATACTGTACACACACACACACACACGCTCAGTCCTCTCTACATGCAGAAGGTGTCCTTTGGAAAGGTCAACCTGACTACAATAACGCAGCCTTATATTTAAAACATTCCACACACACACATGATAAATGTGCATGTGTGCGTGTGTATTATTATGTAGAATGAGCAATGAGGGAAAATGACCATGAGAAGGTCAGGGGCTGTGTGTGAGTGTGTGTGTGTGTGTGTGTGTGTGTGTGTGTGTGTTTATCTTGTTTACAGAGGTGTGTGTACTTGCACAAGTGCAGGTGTGTGAGCGTGTACACGTGAGCATTGTGTGCACGCATGTAAATGTTTGTGTTAGAACCCTACAGCATGTGAAGGTTAAAATGGTAACACTCAATTCCAAACTCTCTCTCGCTCTCTCTCTCACACATGCACGCACACACGCACGCACGCACACACACACACACACACACACACACACACACACACACACACACATATTATTATGGAATAATACAAAATATTGTGAAGCAAGCCACACATTACCTTCAAACTAGTCTTTGTTATCCAATGTAGAGTAAGCGATTGTATGATAACCGTATTTTCTGTTTTTTTTCTCAGGCACTTTCAAAAATGACATGTAGGGGAACTTTATTCATTTATTTTTTTATAACACAACTGTCATTGCATCCTGGCATGCATGAGTTTGAGGGGAGCATGGCGATGCCTTCGCCAGGCTACAATCACTGCTGCCTTGATCACTGGAAAATCTGGGCGTAATACCCTTTATAAAATGTGCTTCAGTTACAACCAACTTTCTGAAGATGCTAATAATTTCAATGTAACTGCATATGGTTATTTTAGCGTTATTAGCATTATTATTATCTATTTGCATAGAAAGGAGTCAGATGTCTGCATATTACCTAATTTAAAAATGTGCAAATTGTACAGGAGCACCAAGATGCTATTTGCTTGGCAGCACAGTTAGGGTTGCATTTCACCCTTTGCAGGTGCTTTGTTTCTTTTTGTCTTTCTTTTCTATATGTCGTTAGACAGAAAGTAATATTTGGGCAGAATGAACCTTTATAATTGTAAGTCGCTAGACAGAAAGTAATATTTGGATGGAATGAATATTTAAAACTGTAAGACGCTAGACAAAAAGTAGTATTTGGGTTGAATGAACTTTTAAAAACAATAAGTCGTTAGACAGAAAGTGGTATTTGGGTGGAAAGTAGCAGTAGTAGTAGTACTGGTAGAAGCAGCAGTAGCAGCAGCAGCAGCAGTAGTAGTAGTAGTAGTAGTAGTCGTAGTAGTGGAGGCAGTAGTAACATCAGCAGAAGCAGCAAAAGTAGTAGTAGTAGTAGTAGTAGTAATAGAAGTAGAGGCAGTAGGAGCAGAAGCAGCAGTAGTAGTAGTAATAGTAGTGGAGGCAGTAGGAGCCACAGCAGAAGCAGCAGTAGCAGTAGTAATAGTAGTAGAGGCAGTAGGAGCCGCAGCACAAGCAGCAGTAGCAGTAGTAATAGTAGTAGAGGCAGTAGGAGCAGCAGCACATCAGCAGCAGTATTAGTAGTAATAGTAGTATAGGCAGTAGGAGCAGAAGCAGCAGTATTAGTAGTAATAGTAATAGAGGCAGTAGGAGCAGCGGCAGAAGCAGCAGTATTAGTAGTAATAGTAGTAGAGGCAGTAGGAGCAGCAGCAGAAGCAGCAATAGTAGTATTCACAATCATTTGTGTCTGTTTAGTAGTGATGGAAACTGCTACAGTAAGTGACTCCTCAGTCAGGCAGTAAGTAACTGTAGCTTAAATTCTATTTCAGCTTATACAGTTACTCTATTGAAGTTTTATTATGAAGGTGTGTGGGGACAGATAAGTACATTCTATCCTCTCTGTCTCTCTCTGTCTTCTCTCTCTCTCTCTCTTTCTCTCTCTCTCTATATATATATATATATATATTATATATATATATACATATATTGTAACAATTGTAAGATTGTGTTAATATTCATATTCATATTATTGTGTATTTGTGTTCTGTATTTTGATGCTTTGGCAACATTGTTTTTTAAACGTTTATGACAATAGAGCCACTTTGAAATGAATTAAATTGAATTGAAAAATTTAGAGAGTCCTGATTGGAGTATAAGGTTTGAGGAGATCAGGCAGGTAGGAAGGGGCGTGTCCACTTACAATTTATAGTCTGATCTGACATGGATAGGTAGCCAATGAAGGGAAGCTAAAACTGGTGTAATATGCCCTTTTCACAGCAGCCATTTTGACGCGTCATTGCCGAGTAATCACAGGTGTAATTAATAACACTGATCCATTGAGGTGACGGAATGAAACTGATAAGAAAAGGCCCTTTGTCTTAAAATTTGTCTATGTAAAAGTGTATGTGTGTGTGTGTGTGTATGTGTGTCAGCCTGCACTGATTAGCTAATGCCAATCACCTGTGTAGCAGCAATCAAAGGCTGCCGTGGTGATGGTCACTGCTCAGCGTCCTCAATCAAACAGTTTATCATAGGAATTTACCAGAGGCGCACATATTATCCAAGAGCTTCTCAGACAAAAAATGGGAGTCCAATCGCCAAAATATTATTATCATCAGAGAGAAGAATCTCTGCGAACGCGTTGATGTAGTTTTTATATGATCTTGCGGGCAAGTTAGAAAACTGCCTTTCAGACATTTCTCGTCTCATTTCACATTGAGTTCAGTAGGTGATTTTCTTGGAGTTCCTCTCACTTTCGGGATCCCAGTGTCAAATGTGTAAGTCCGTTTGATTTTATAGTTACATGTCTGCGACCACCACAAGATTTCCTACAATTCTACCCGAAATTATGTATGAAGAGTTAAAATTGTGGGTATGGGAGCAATTTGTTCGGAAAACTTTCAGAAATTTTTAAAGCCCCCCTCCACTCTAGCTCTAATGTCACTCACTCGCAATGCACACCCATTATAAACTCAGAAAAAGTCTGAAAACAGCATAGAACTTAAACTGTGATAATTCAAAAGATGTAAAAGATATCAAAAAGCTGACTCATACCTTAATAGTTCAGTTCAAAGTCTTGTAACCCATTTAAAGTAATGACTTGATTTGATTTGATTTGATTGGTTTGGATTTGATTTGATTTGATTTGAAGATTTTCTCCATTGAGTTACATGAAAAAAGCTTAATATTTTAAAAAGTATAAAAGGTAGAAACTAGAGGAGCTTGAGTCAGATTTCACACACACACGGGACGAGAAAGAGAGTTGACAGACAAGATGATGGCGGAGGATTTAATGATGGCCAATGCACCCCAACCTTTCATTAGAATGAAAAGAGAGGGCTTTTGGGACTTTGCACTGTGTCTACAAAACATTTCTTAATTGTTTGAAATTGAAATGTATTATTTGAAGTTTAAAACACATTTACATATCTGCTTTTCTTCTTCATTTCTCTGACATTCTTGTGTGGTAAATTCTGCCCCCTTGTGCAAGCACCAATGAACATTTGCACACACTGGCCCTTAAGCTTATTACTCATTGTCATTGTCATACAGTACATGTCTGATATGCTGGTGATATGCTGTTTCTTGCATAGATCCATGGAAAGCTTTTAAACTGAATTGATTGTTTTATTCTTATTATACCAAATGCACTCTGATTAGGAGCTTCATTTGTATGATTTGCTGTCTCTGCTCCTGTTGTGAGTAGCTGTAATATTGAGCTTAGCTCTGTCCTTTGTTTCACACCACATCAGCTCAGTGTGGCCTTAATAAGACATCATCACGGATGGTACGGATGTGCATGATGATGGCACAACCCCTCAGCATGCTATAATAATACCCTCCACTCTGTTTGCATATCTGAATGTGTGTGTGTGTGTGTGTGTGTGTGTGTGTGACAGAGCTCTTGTACTTGCTACATGGAGAGGACCGAAGTTTGTAACCAACAGTGTGAGGACATTTTTGGAAATGATTTGGACCGTTCCTCACTTCTTCAAAGGGAAGGTTGAGGGTTTAGACTTGGTTTTAAGGGTCAGGTTGGAATTAAGTTTAAAGGTTAGGGTAAGGGTTGGGGTCAGGCATTTAGTTGTGATGGTGATGGTTAGGGTAAGGGGCTATAGGGAATAAATTAGGTCAATGAGCATGCTCACAAAGATAGAGGTACAGGGATTTGTGTGTGTGTGTGTGTGTGTGTTTTGGGGGGGTGTTATTAGGTGTGACATCATAGCTGGATCTCTGCATATGTTAAAACAAGCAGGTTTAAAGTGCAGTTTTTAATTTTGCTTAATTGAAGATTATTGTTTATGTATTCGCAAAGTTTGACCTATCTGAGACAACAGATTGTGATTATTTTTCAGGTTGGACTTTGACTGGCACCAGGTCAAAAGATACCTCAAACTGCTACAATGGGCATGTCTTTAATATATACGGTATGTACCTGTACGTGCTACTTCTGTTTGTACCTGCATACAGTAGTACTGCACATGTGTATACATATATGCAGTATAAGGAGAAATGCCTGCTATAAAAAAACATTAATAAGCTGAATAAATAATTGATATAAAGTAGTCACTGCAGCTTTCAGCAAGTCAAAGTTGAAAAGGTTTTACAGCACTTTAAATGACAATTTGAGATTTCTTAACAGAAAAACAAAAAAAATGTATCATCACCAGTTTCTGTCTGCTTCAGTCTGCCTGCACTTCTTTCTGAATCTGACTCTCCACAGGGGTTCCTACCACTGCCACTTAATACAACACGCACACACACACACACACACACACACACACCAATTTTCATAAAAACCCTGACTGACAGAACGAGTAAAAAGAAGAGTGCATTAAAATTCATGACTTCTTTTGTTTCAAAAGGATCCTGTACAGTTCCCCCAACACACATTTATTCACACAGAGAGAATTTAATAGGCTTGGTGCATCTGTGGAGACTGAATTAGCTTTGAAAACATGTGTGCCCGCACACACACACACACACACTGACACACACAGGTTATATTGATTTACTCTCAGACACAACATTTAGCTTAAGAACTGGTGTCAAAAATCAACCATATATAAACAAAGGTTTTATGGATTAAAATCAGTAACTTTACTGATTAAGGATTTATGGCACTATAATATATTTGAACAACAATTGAGTGATCTAAGTAGGGCTGTCGCAGTTAAGAAATTTCCCCTGCGGTGATATTGATTGGTTCAAAAGCATGATATGCAGTATTATTGCCTTATTTCTTTTTTTTTTTTGCAAGTTACTTCACTTATCCTGACTGTACTATATAAATAAACTTTATTGTTAGGCAATTATTAGGTATGTTGTTGCTTTTTAAATGTCAAAGATGGCAGTTTTAAAACTAATTACAGCTGCAAGCAGAGATGAACGGGCCTTAGCACTTTCCCGCATTTCGGGGGTACAGGCTGGATGCCGGCTGACGCAGCTGTGCATTTCCGCGACCATCGGACACTGCGTGCACGAGTTAGGTTATTGCATGCGTGCAGTGAATGTCTCTGGAACTGACGTATTGCAAATTGTCTAACACTTCTTGTGTCCACCATGCGGTGCGAGAGAACACGCTCTAAACAAGCATTATGTTTGCTGTATATCAAGTTTAGATCACACAACATACATTTCATGAAAATCAAATGATGTTTGTCACACAAGGCCTACTTCCTGTCGCCAGTAGGTTACTATAACTCAATATTGCCATGTAGATGTCCTCAGGCCTGGACTGCTATGAAGCATGTCAAGTTTTGGGCAGATTTGGCCAAGCACAGTCGAGTTACAACAGCCTGTTTTTTAATGGTGAATCATGTAAATTCTCTGCCACGCCACAGCAATGCCGTTTCATGAAAGATCCAAAATTTGTAGTAGTTTGTTAAACAATAGAGCCTAGAAATGGCCAAAAATATTCGAAAAATTCACATAAAATTCAAATGGCTGACTTCCTGTTGAGTTTAGAGCATGGCCCCAAGAGCCTTTTTTAAGACTCCATGTGATCCATGTCTACCAAATTTTGTATGCATGCAGGTGAAATGTACCGTGAGGGCTGCTTTATCAAAATTTCTTAGGGCACTATCGAGCCCCCTTGCCACTCCCTAGCACAAGAACCATATCAGATAATACATTTCACCATGTTCAATGCGTGTGCCAAGTTTTGTTTGTTTTAAAGCAACTCTAACTCCTCAAAAACAGCTTCGTTTTTCATGGCGAACAATGCATCGCCATGGCAAAAGCGTTCCACGAAAACTCAAAAGCTTTGCCATCTGGCATCATGACGGTCTTACATTTTCATGATTAAATTTGAGGGTGATCTGGTGAACCTGCTAAGAGTAGTACACAGAAGTATAGCAACTGTAACTTCCAGTTGCCAGTAGGTGACACTATGAGTATGATTTAAAGTTGGCCTGTAGATGTCTTCAGGCTGGGACTCTCATCAAACGTTAGGACCATATGTAGTCGAGTTACAACAGTGTACTTTTTCATGGTGAGACACCAAAATTCGCCACGCCGCCAAGGCGACGCCGTTCAACGAAAACTCTGTGGGCAGGGCTTATAGGGCTTATATTACAAAAAATGTCATATCTCCTTTTTGCTTTGTGCTATTGCAACCACATTTGGTGGACATGTGTAGATATGATGTTTGAGTGACCATGACAAATTTGGTGCCATTTGGCCAATAGGTGGCACTGTAGCAGCATCTTCTAACTATAAAGGAAGTATTCTCTCTCGAATGTATCTATGTCTGCCCTTTGCATCTCTCCAGAAACATTCATTAAATCATTAATTTACATGTTACTTACTCCTTTATTCATATTTTCTTATATTTATTTATGTTTATATAAGAGCAACTGTAACGTCCCAATTTCCCCCGGCAATCAATTAAGTATTTCTGATTCTGATTCTGATAACGTAAAAAATTATCACGATCATGTCCATATATCGTTTGATAAGTCGATAATTGATGATTGAAGTCATGTCCATATATTGTACGACAGTAATTATTGTGACAGTCAGCTGGTAATCAAATGGCAGCAGCGGGAAGTGGAGATTAGAGTTTAGCCAATTAGTCTATTAATGGATCAGTCAATCTACATGAAAATTAATCAGTTACTATTCTGATAAAGGATAAGTCATTTAAGTCATTTTGCAGACTGAAATGTCAAACATTAACAACTTCAATAATGTCACAGAAGTGCAATGCTAAATTGGTTTCACAATCACAGCTGTCACACAGAAAGAACATTACAAAATGTATCATCAATATATACAGTATTTATAAATGCTCACTATGAGACGGAGACAGCATGCTTCACTTGATTTCTCTCTCTCTTTCTAACAAACGGCCACTTGTCAACTTCTCTCAGTTACCATGGTGACAGTCTGGCTATTAGTGCGAGGCCAAAGAGATGACTTTCATTGCGTCCTAACGAGAGCTGCTCAAGAGGCCATCACTCACTCACAATCGCATCATCTGAGTTCCATTCACACACTCTGGAGCCACCGTTAAACAGCTCCATGACAGTATCTTATGGTGCTGTACAATAATGTCAGGTGTTTGAAAAAGAAAACAGAAACATTTTCATGAACTAGGTCTGATTCACATTATCGAATAAATCAGGAGGAGCTATGACATGACCTCAGGTTGAGACACAATAACGCCAGATATAAATTTACTTAAATGTGGCTTTTTTTTCTCAGTAACACTTGATACTGATTGTCATGTGTGCTGTTGGTCTTCTACTGTATTATGAAGTCTCATCTAACAGAAGTCAAAGTGTTCACTCAGCTTTCTTTTCTATTTTTATACATATGTACAGCGGGCGTCTGGTTTGTGGGCAGTTTGGATGAGGTGGATTTAAAATGCTGTGCTGTATTCTGCTCTGCACTCTTGGTGTTGATTGAATGAGTGTACTGTACGTTTGTATGTGTTCTCTCAAGCTTGAAAGTATTCAGAGAGGAAGGACATGAATGGGAACGGGACACTGAAAGAGGGAGGGAGAGATTTCCAAGTGAAAATCTGACGACCTTGCGGTTTACCTTCACTACATACATGTTGTATTGTCTATAAAATTGACCCCCATTTTATTGACTGTGTCTGTGCAAACGTGGCTGGGTGGGTACGTTGGTTGGTTGTGAATTGCTTTAAAGGTCCCATATCATGCCCATTTTCGGGTTCATACTTGTATTTTGTGTTTCTACTAGAACATGTTAACATGCTGTAATGTTCAAAAAAACCTTTATTTTCCTCATGCTGTCGGCCTGAATATACCTTTATTTACCCTCTGTCTGAAACGCTCCGTTTCAGTGCATTTCAATGGAATTGCAACGGAATTGCGTTAAAATGGACAGAAATCCTAACGGCTGGTTTCAAACGCACAATTTCTGAATACAGGCTGTGTGTATTTCTCCGTATATTGAGTGTTTTGATAGTTTAACAGTATTTATACAGCACTTAAACCTGCTTTATGTTATAAAAGACATGAAAATCTCACTTTTTACAATATGGGACTTTTGAAGCTGTAAAGTTGGCCTGAATAAAACGGTAATAAAACAGACTTGCGGTTGTACGCCTCCACCAACCAGTCAAGTTGCATTTAACATCCATGTCTGTCCATAAATGTCATCACTTCATCATTTTATGCAGCTAGACATTAGTGTGAAATATGTCATAATTAGCATATAAATTCTTGACTTCGAAAATGTGTTTAGTGAGGTCACAGTGACCTTTGACCACCAGTTCATCTTTGAGTCCAAGTGGACGTTTGTGCCAAATCTGAAGAAATTCCCTCTGGGCATTCCTGATTTATCATGCTCACAAGAATGGTACGGGCGGACAGAAGGACAATCTGAAAACATAATGCCTCAAACATGGCTGTCGCCAGCGCGAAGGCATAAAAATCAGGAACTCCTTTGTCAGTGTGTTATGGCTCTGGCCGTATTGTGATAGTTTCTTCTGTGTTTTGTGTTACGTGTGTGTTCCCTGTTCTGTGAGGATCTTTGTCCTCAAACTATAGGTACCTCTCTCTGACTGGCTGGAGTCGGGGTTCGGCCTGGGGAGTATCGTCTGCTGACTGGCCCATCCATCACATCCTGCCTTTTAAAAATGCCCAGGTTTCCAGCAGTCCAGCGGTGACAGTTGTCTAACAGCACCATTCTGTACTCGGCCTAAAATCCTGTAGTTCTATGTGTGATACCTTGTGAGATTTTTATCGGCCTTTTGCCCTAATTTGTGTTCTGCGAATTTGGTAAATATAATTATCCACTTTTGTTTGTAAATAGCACCGAAGCTGTAGGGATGAGCTGCCATTTGTCATTTTTTTTGTATCCTAGGGAGCCAGACTTAGTAAATGGCTTTTTGTTTGTTTGTTTATTTCACTTTGGGTTAGCCAGCCCTTTTGGGGAGATAGATTCTTTTGTTTGTTGTTTTGGCCTTGGTTCACCCTGAGTTATATTGCTTCAGTTTATTGTTAGTTTAATGTCACCGTTTTGTAGTAATACATTATTTTCCTTAATCTACAAGTCAGTGGTCCGACTTTGGTTTGGGGGAACGGCGCTTTCTACACTTTTATGTTGTGCTCCTATCCCCTAGATGGGGGCGTAACACAGTGTTACAACACTGGGTTGCAGAAGCTTTTTCTTCTTCCTAGTCTACACTGTTCTTTGAGCCTTACCAGAAGTGGAGCTAAATCTGCAATGTTTGTCCTGAGGGTATAACACTCAGACCATGGAGGTCAATAAGATCACAAACGTTTATCCACTTGTAAGCAAATTTCATGGCAATCTATTGAAGACATTATCTTGTATCCCCTTTACACGGAGTCACTTCACACGTCTTGGGAGAGATGGGATTAATGTCTGATATTTAAAAAGCCCAGTGTAAACCCTTCAGGAGGTAGACACGTATGTAATCTTTACTGTTCCTTATATGTATTGACACCAGTATGACGTGTGGATGTAACCACTTACAGGGTTGGTCTTGTCTGGCAGCTTAAGCGGGCGGCTGTGGCTCCTCAGAGGTAGAGCAGGTCGCCAATCGATTGAAAGGGCGGAGGTTCGATCCCCAGCTCCTCCAGTCACATGTCAAAGTGTCCTTGAGCAAGATACTAAACCCCAAATTGCTCCTGATCGGTGTGTGAATGAGTATTTAGATTAGATCCTGATGGGCAGGTTGGCACCTTGCATGGCAGCCTCTGTCATCAGTGTATGAATGTGTGTATGGATGGGTGAATGCTGACATGCTTTGAGTGGTCGGAAGACTAGAAAGGCGCTTTATAAATAAAAGTCAATTTACCATTTTAGTGACGCTGATATTAGCCATCTTTCTCCCTGTCTATCATATTTAAACAACTAGCAGCATCAGCAATTTCAACACAGAACAAGCTGTTTATCTGTCTATCAGTGAAACCACTGCAGTGTCAAAAAGTGCCCATGGTCATGAGCAAAACGTTTGTCTTGCCTGTAATCCATCCATGCATCTAACTTGTGTCTGATGGATCATCAATCATTTGTTAGCTAGCTAAAGTGCTTACTAAGCTAATCTAGTTTTTTTTAAGATGCCATGTTTATGGACCAAAGTGTTGGTCAATGTGAAGTGTTGCCCTGCGTCTGTTACTAGAGGACAATCTGGCCAGTAGACTGACTCACAACACTCATCCTTACACTAGATTCACACCAGAAGCGCACAGTCAGCGCTATAAAAAACATCACACTCCGTCACATCCTTATTGTCCTCACAACCAGCTGTCCGACATACAAAACACCACCCAAACCAATGATTCTGATTTTGTTTATGCTGCTTGTTTCATACATTCAGTAATTTCTCACAGCAAACTTAAATTAATGTTGCACTGCAGTTTACACCAGTAGTGGTTCGCCTCACAACAGAATGCAACTAGGAAGAAGAAAATATATATATATATGATACATTGTTTCATTTTAGTCCTGGTCAGGTTGTTCACACTGACTTTTTACAAACAAATCAAGAGGAGTAAACATGAAGTTATACAGACTGACTAGACCACACTGTCAACCATTATACCAAATTTGAAGGTCCTAAGTAAAATAGTTTCCGAGTTCTGCTCCGGAAATGAAAGTGTGACACGCGAACGGACGGACGGAAGGAAGGACACGCGGAGCGATATATACCCCCGACTATGTTGTCGCGGGGGCATAACAACTACTGGACATATGTTTTAAATAGCCATATAATAGCCTACATTTGACATAATTTAAAATTAAGTAGAATGAAGAAGTGGTCTAAAAAAACAAAATTATAGGCTGGTCAATCCAAATAATAATAATAGCCTTCCCAATAGTTTGAAGCTTCATTCATAACACTGACATTCGATTAATTATTAATAATACCTTACCAAAACATTGTGTGCAATAGTCCACCCTCTCTTTGTCTCTCTCTCAAACAAGCACACACTCACAGTGAGTGTGGCGACGCTCCTTGTCTCTGTAATGGTCTCAGTCTAAAGTCCAAAAGTCAAAATGTATTGAAAACAAGATCTATGGAATCATTTCTAAAATTCATGTGTTTTTATCCAACAAAATATTGGCTTCAATCCATATTTGTTGGCGTTACCATTAGCATGCACTTTTGAGATGGTTCCTAACTTCAGCTTGTGAGTTTCCTTTTGCCAAGTCAATATTGCAAAGTGTCATACGTCATTATCGGATCATGAGGTAAAAATAACAGTTTATTGGGGATGAGCTTGGCTGAATATTGTACTGAGTAGTAGTAGTAGTAGTAGTAGGTGTAGTTGTAGCAGTGATGGTTGCAGTGATCAGCGAACCTGTATCTGTGTTTGTGTCTCTCTGCTGTGGTCACACATTCTCCTTTGATTCCAGCTCCATCTGTGTCCCTCCTCTCCTTTCAGCTGGTGATGTAACAATGTTTATTATTCATAGCCACTGAGATTATGGCTCTCATCAGTATTCCTCTCAGCACAGGAGGGGAAGAGAAGAGAGAGCAAGAAAGACACATTTCATTTATATTTCCATTTCTATCTGTTTTTTCCTCTGATTACCCTTCAGTGCTGCCTGAGGAGCACTGGGCACTGAGCTGCACTGCATACCATGTGCATTGTATATTACAGAGTCCTACTGACTTCATGGTGTTGCTTTCTGGGCCTTTTTTGGAAGCATTTTCCTGTATCTGACAAAGAGAACTACAATAACACAGAGGCATCCTTTATACCAGTGATTCTCAAAATTCAGTTCTTGTTTCGTATGAACTCTTTTGCTTCCTGCCCCCCCCCAACCCTGATATTTTGGAACGGATGTCTGCGAACTACTGTTGCCAATTTGCTTCCCAAACTTGTGTTGTAACCAAAAGATCTGGATGGCAGCCTGTCTTATTTTAAATTACTCTGAAGATAACTTCAATAAACACAAATTAGATAACTACCAATGCATGAGAACAAAATGATACCAGTGTTTCATTAATAAGCTCACTGTCTTACATCATCAGGCTTGACTTGCTTTCCTAACTTTGTAAAACAAAATGTAACAAATAAATACTTTACATAAATTTACTGAATTGCTTTATCATTAAACTGAATAAAATAAATTGTAGCCTACACCAACAACGTGGTAAAAAATCTTCAAAATTAACAGGAATTACAATTCAAGTGTAAACCTTTCTAATGCAGCAACAAATAGGTGAAAAATGTAATAAAACATGTAAATTCCAGTATATAATGTTTATAGTATATAACCATAGAATTGAATTGAATAGATCGGCCCCATTGTCACCGATACCAGATCCAGTTATTTGGGTCAGTACCGGCGATATCGGTGCATCCCTACATTTCACATATAAAGTAGTGCAAACTCTTTTGTAGTGTAGGAAATAACTTTTCTTGAATGATCCTATTCTTAAGAAATGGATTTCTCACACACATGATCACTTCGGTAAGTATACTGATCTTTGTTTGAGAAAGTAAGACAGATAATGTGTGTCATTACATCGCATTATCCTTGTGAGTAAATTGCTCATGTTACATGCAGATATTCCTAAGTAGGTTATGTTGATCATATTCACCACTAAGTTTAGCATGTTGGCATGCTAACGTTTGCTAACCCACACTATAAGTATTCAACGTATCCTCATACAACGGTTTGTACAATATTTCAAAGGTCTCATATTGTAAAAAGTGAGTTTTTAATGTCTTTTATATTATAAAGCAGGTTTCAGTGCTATATAAATACTGTGAAACTATCAAAACACTTAATATACGGAGAAACACACACAGCCCGTATTCAGAAATTGTGCGTTTGAAACAAGACGTTAGGATTTCTGTCCATTTGTGATGTCACAAATATACAATATTTAGACAATTACACGTTTTTACACGTAAACATTCTAAATGTGTCACAGTTTGTTTCCTTTTGCAGTGTATGTGAATGACATCAGTAAACATGGACCCAAACTGTTGCCTAGCAACGCAATTCCTTTGCAATTCCGTTGAAATGCGCTAAAACGGAGCGTTTCAGACAGAGGGTGAATACAGGTATATTCAGACAGACAGTATGAGGAAAATAAAGTGTTTTTTGAACATTACAGCATTTAACCCTCCTATTATCTTTGGGGTCAATTTGACCCCATTCAATGTTTAACGTCTCTAAATAAATGATTGACTAAAATTTTTTTTGCTTCATATTTAATGACTTTTCCTAATTTAATGGGGACAACTGGGCAAACATAAAATTAAAATAATGATATGTTTTCAATGTCCTGTACACATGCTGTACGCATCGGTGTTCTTTGGGGTCAATTTGACCCCAGGCTGTTTTAGCTGTATAAAACATATAAGAAATATCAACATTTTACACACATTTGTTTTGGATGATATTGAGGTCACTATAACATGCAACTTTATAATCTTCAAAAAGCTTAAGGGCCCTAACCTAACATAACCATAACTGTAGTAGTGCGAGAACCACTGATAGTTCACACAACATGGGGGAGGGGAAACATCATTCTCCCGAGAACTTTGATATTTCCCCACGCTTTGGGGTCGGCAAAATATGGTTCCCGTGAAGATATTGATTTTATTTAAAGGGCTATTTAGGTAGTCAACAAACAAACATAAAGTACCTGACACAAAAACTTGGGTAACAATTTTAATTATAATAATTTTCTGGAGGTTAAAAGGTGTTAGTAAATTTGAAGGTGACAGAAGGGTTAAACATGTTCTAGTAGAAACACAAAATACAATTATGAACCTGAAAATGAGCATGATATGTCCCCTTTAAGTTCGTGAAAGATCTTAAAGATCGTGGTTTGGGTTCAAATACCGGTGGGCACGTAATGTATTTGGAGTAATCCAGACCATCGTGTAAAACCGGTAACACCGACTACCGCGGCAAGCCAAGTTCACACGGTACATGAACAGCGATCTCCTCGTTGAAAGTCATGTGTTTGTTTAACCCATCCATCCACCCCGACCTCCTCCCGACACAGACTTTATACTACGTCACCTGACTTCCTTAGAGGCAGCCTTGCACATCCTGGCTCACGATTACCTGGATTATATACTAATTACAGTGCATAACCTTTCATAGGTATAAGTACAAACAGTGAATGAGAACAGCCTGACCTAACTGCGTAACTTCCTTCAACTATATTTGGACAACCACTGATCTCTTTCGATTTGGGTGTCTTTTAGCTATTTTCATTGCTTTCTTTATGACTTTGTGAAACATACTAATAGATAGTTCAGTCATGTTATGCCAATGTGGAAATAAGATGGCTCATGCTAATAGATTTCAGGCTAAGATTAGACTTTGCAATGTAAGATTTAACGTGCAATGATTTTACGACGTGCCTGTTCTGCATGAGGGAATAAACTACACTACATTTTTACGGCCTCGTCTCACGCCTATTGGGAGTTTGGTGCTACGGAGAAAGACTTTTTAAACACCTTTCATGACCCTGACCTGCATATGTGACAAAAATATGGACGGATATATTGACACCACCATCATCATCATCACTTCTACAACCATCATCACCACCACATCGTCATCACTGTAATCATGACTGTTCTTAATGGCAGCTCTCTATATTTTTTCTGTCCATTTACTCTCGTTACTGCATACATTATAGGACTGTCTATGCTTATTATCTATAATGACTGTCAAAGATGAAACTCAGAGGACAATACCACACACACACACACACACACTTGATTAGCATGGGCTATTTTCAGAACAACTGACTAGGCTGTGAAATGACAGGTGTTGGCACGGTAATTAAAACTGTCAGTCATTCTGTCTGTGTCTGTGTGGGTGTGACGCAGTGCAGTCTATGGTTGTTCCACTTGTCAATCAGGTGAACACTTGTCATGTGTTGTCCACAAACACATCAGACTAATTGTGTTTTACAGAGTTCTCTCTCTGTAAACAATTGTGACTTTGAGAAACTTTACACAGAAAGTTCAATGACAAAATCAATGCCGTCTAATACAGCAGCCCCGTAATAACTTGAGGTTCAGTTTGTGTTTTGGAGAGGTCTGGATTCAACTGTATGGTTATTTTGGAGGCTGTAGTTTGTGGTGGTGTTGAAGTGTACTGAGTTGTTGTAACTCCGAATTAGTTTACCCTAAGGGTTTCCGCCAGTGGGCCCGCTGGGCCTAAGCATCGTGGATTTTTTTTAATGTATTTTTAAGATGTTTTGAAAGTAGCAAACTGCTTTAAGGAATAACTCTGTGCATAGGTTGTGTGCATAACACCCGGAACACACAGGGAACGTCAGGAGTGCGTGGTGGCTGCGTGGCGTGGTGGCTGCACGATTCACGCGTCGGGTGTTCACACCAGCTGCGTTTCAGCTGCTTGTCTGCTGCGTTTCTGCTGCTACAGCTGCTGCTATCAGCCCTTTCTTTCCACATAGTTTGCTTTTTAATGGCCATTTCATTTCATTAAAAATATCAATTATATTTATTTTAGACAGAGAAAGGTTAAGATGTGGTAATTTGAAAATAATAGTAATAATCGACAATTAAAACCCGTACTATATTCATTTATGGAGCTCTCAAAGTCACTGCATGTTCTAAAACACTGTCCAACACATATTTCAGAATAGAAGTCTTGTGTTAACAAATGAAGGAATTCTGTCCACAGAAAAAAATGCTTGAGGGCTTTTACTTTGAAATGAAAGCAAGAAGTATTGATTTAAAAATGTCTTTACTCTTTTTTCATCTCCGTAACATATTCTACATATACACATCGAAACTGTAGTAATCTTGCTGGTATGATGTCAATATACAGTCAATAGATCACTTTCACTGTCTGTTGTTGCTGTGAGATGCGCGCGGCACGCGTCAAAAATAGGCGAGACCTCTATTCTCTAGAAGAGACGCAGCTGAGAAGCGCGTGTGACGTGCGTGAGGCGCGCAGTGTGGTTGCTCTAACCTGTTTACACGGACGCCGAAATAAAAAACAACAGGTAACGCAGCCACCACGCGCTCCTGACGTTCCTGGTGTGTCCCGGGCTTAACGCTATCGAGTGTGTGGTCGAGAGAGCGAGAGAGAAAGAGAGCTTGTGTGTGTGTGTGTGTGTGTGTGTGTGTGTGTGTGTGTGTGACAGTGAGTATGAAGTCAGCAGTAATGTTATAGCTTTGAACATAGCAGTGCAGTGTGTGTACAGTTTTGGCTAGAATAAATCCAACAACTCCTCAAGACCCAAGCCAAGTTTCCGTGTCTTGCTCACCACCTGTTGATTAAAGTGAAGGGGTTTAGCTCCGAAGTTAGCGACAAGTTCTGCCCAGGCTTACTTGGACTGACCTTTAAGGTGGACCGGTATTCTCATTTTAGTGACATGCCGCTCCTCTGAGTTTTGCACAGAACTCTACCTTGTACCCGCATTTACATAACATAGTGTATCAGGGGTTACACCAATTGCTAAACTAGTTGAGTAGTTGACTAAAACCACTGTTTGGCACTGTGGACTTGTATATATTTACATAGTTTACAATAGCTACATTCACCAGTGTATTGTCAAGACACTGCACTATACATTTACTTTGGTAATCATCACTGATAAAGCTAATGTTAATACTAACATACAAGTTTTGTTTGTCCCATAATGGATGCAGGAAGTGGAAGACTTTTATTGTACAACCACAGGAAGCATTGACAATACTAGCCAGGTTAACTAACAAATACTTGACTCGTTATAATGTAGAGCTCATCTTACACCTGGAATAAAAGATTGCCTTGGCCACTTTGAGGCAGCAGAAACAAGCTGTAAACCCAACACTGACATATCACCTTTTAATTTGATATGACAACCTGTTAGCAGTTGCTTATTTATACATCCAACAGACACATAGCAACATGATCATTCATTTGGAGTCGTGTTTGTGTCCACCTGATGAATGCAATATTCAATATTATCTCTCTTTTAGCTCTGTTTTTGGTCTCCAGCAACTCCTGAGGGAAATATGTGTCTCTTCAGCTGCTAAATGATCCACTATGTTCACCAGCTAGTCTCTGACTGTGTTTGTCTGCTGTTTGCTGCTGAGCAGATAGTGTACAGCGGCTGTATCAAAACAGCTGCCTGTTGCAGCAGAAAAACAACGCTATGTGAGCTGTGAGAATGAACCAAAACAGTAAAGTTGAGGGCTGGACAACCAAAATAATGAGCTGAAAGTCGCTATAAAGCTCCATAAAACTGAGGGGAACTGCAGCGTTTGGTGACAATGTTCTTACTATGAGTAACTCCTTTGAAGTAGCATGTTATTGTTAATATAAAAAAATAAGACGGTTTGAAACATGGACAAAATCAATGTTATTGCACGATATGTTTAAGCGGTTTGGCTGTCTGACAATATGGAATGAAACATATCTACTCATACCCAATGTTCTATAACCACAACTGAATAAATCTAATATATTTCCAGTGAAGTATGTGGTTAGTTAAAGGTCCCATATCGAGCTCATTTTCAGGTTCATACTTGTATTTTGTGTTTCTAATAGAACATGTTTACATGCTTTAATGTTCAAAAAAAACTTTCCGTTTTAGTGCATTTCAATGGAATTGCAACGGAATCGGTTGCTAGGCAACAGTTTGGATCCATGTTTACTTCCTGTCAGCTGACGTTATTTACATACACTGCAACCGGAAATAAACTGGGACACATTTAGAATGCTTACATTTAAAACCGTGTAATGTCTAAATATTGTATATTTGTGACATCACAAATGGACAGAAATCCTAACGGCTTGTTTCAAACACACAATTTCTAAATATGGGCTGTGTGTATTTCTCCGTATATTGAGCGTTTTGATAGTTTAACAGTATTTATATGGCACTTAAACCTGCTTTATAATATAAAAGACATGAAAATCTCACTTTTTACAATATGGGACCTTTAAATCAGAATGTGGTGAAAGTAAATTAGTTAGATTTTTTTTTCCATCATTAATATCCTTAACAACTTAATAAAATTCATTAAGCACGGGCCTGTTTGAAGAGGAGTGTAGAAGACTGAGAACGTCCAAGTTTCCTAGCAACCCACAGAAACACGCGCATACAAATCCACACAAATCCACATACCCATACACACAGAGAGAAGCAAACACCATCTGCCCACTTCCTGATGTTAAAGAAGTCTCAGCAGCACTACCATGGCCACCCCCATGTAGAGCCAACTGAAGCCCTGATTGGCCACTGTTTCCTCCTTGAAGACAGTCGCCATGCCAGACGATACAAGATGTCAAGATGTAGAAGAGAAAATTAATGCTAATGATTTTCTCACATCAGCTGTTTGCTTAATAAATGTAGCATTTACCATTTACCATAGTATTTTACATTCGCCATGACGAGGACGTAATACTTACTTAGTACATTTCCTCATGCATTCTGCTTTAATATAACTTTAACATCCCAGTCTGTCAAAGAATTGTGTATCTACTGCCAGTATTAAGTCATAACTCTGGAGAAAAGCACTTTACAGTCAGAGCTTAAAGAGGACCTCAACATTACTTTTTTTTGCGCACATAATTATATGGATTCTTGTCGGCATATGATGTTAATACTTGTGATTTTTCCAACAAGACGCATACTGTGTGTAGAAACAGCTTTTTCTGTTTAAAATGAGTTTGTATGTGCCTGCTTGGATGTGAAGGTTTGGCTGGTAGAGAGGGCTCTGGTAGACTTTGAGGGTGTTGTTGCCCTTTAATAAAGGAATGCAAATGATTTGCTTCCTTCCAAAGACATTATTATTCCATTTGTCGCAGTCATACAAAGCTATAATATAATCATCTATGTATGGGAGACACAGGCTGCATGTATGTCAGCATCACTAATGAAAAGTGACAAATCATTATACTGTTCTTGCTTGTACTTTGATATTTCTACCACACCACATTCTTTTCAATAACAATGAATCTAGAATTTTCAATGGTAGTTCCTCATTTATACAGAATTGTCTTATTACAGAGTTTGTTTGCCTTCTCAAACGGAACTTCACACCAAATCCACTTGTTTTAGTTATTATATGTACAGTGAATTTATTATATTACCAAATGATTCTGGTCCAAGTTGAGATTGGTGATGCAAAAGCAAAAAAAAAGAAACATACAAACACAGTATATGTTACAATGTAAGTTATGATGAGGCTGAACTGCAGCTATCTTTTGCCTATTAGACTGCTGAGACACCCGATTCGACTGTTGTAAGGCCATTAAATACGCGTTACCAGTTGCTATAAGCACCATAGATGTGGGTCATTAAGGGCCTACTGCGCCTACTACGTTGTAAAAGTGAAACTTAAAAGCAACACATTCTAACATGTTGTAAAACTGAATGAAACATAACGTTTTGAACACAAACAAAAAGGCTTCTTTAGGTTTAGGCAACAAAACTACAACGTCTATAGGATTACGCAAAAAAAAAAACAACAACACTTAGTTAGGTTTAGGTAATACAATTACAAATTCTTTAGGTTTAGGCAAAAAAAAACACTTGGTTAAGTTTAGGGAAAAACATTGTGTTTTGGGTTAAAATAAGTACAAAGACAACTACCAGTTTCACACGGGATGCAAACTCCGGACTCCTGGGTGAAAGTCCCGTGTTTTGTGTCCCATCCATTGTCCCTGACCTTCACCCCTTATTGAGTTGCACACTGTCTATACTAGAGCACCTGACTTCAGTTTCTGCTCGTGTCATAATTACTATGGTCACTAGAGGTCGCTGTCATGTTCTTTTATACCTTCTTTTGGTGATCTACCATGTCAGCAGATGATAAAACCTACTAGTGGGTGTAGTAGACCCTTATTGGCCCACATCTATTGGGCTTAAAGCGACTGATAACACCTATTTAATAGCCTGACAACAGTCTAATCGACTGGCTAAGATGGACATCTCTGTTGATGTTCCTGAGTAAAACGGTGACGTACAATTACAGATATTTTATTGCTGTGAGGTGGGGGCATACATTACACTATACATACACTATGGTAAAGCAGCACATTGTGGAATGGTGCGGCTACATAAAGTTTTCCTCAACATGTTGCCTGCTGTTTTGGTCGTTCACTGAACATTTAAAAGCTGCAGTGAAGTGTTCTGTACTGCACTGTATGCAAGGCAGACTTGTGATTTTGGGCTATACAAATAAAATTGACTTGACTTGTTTGGGTCTTAATGCATTTTTTAAAGTGTGCCATGAATCTTTTATTTATCTTTATAATGAACAGTTTTGAGATAACCTGATTGTTTCTGTTTACTTCACGCATTATGTGTAAAAAGCCTACATTTGCTCTGGTTGGTGTTCTTGTTTAGGGTCCGTTTCAATATACTGTCAGCTATTGATAATTACTTCTGTGACTTGCCAATTGCTCAATGAAGATCATGCAAATGTCCTCTTATGCCCTAGATAAGGTCTTCAGCACGCTATTCTCGGACAGGGTTACTATTCCAAACAAAGACAAAGTGAAACCATGAAAGTGACACAGTAAAACCAACCTTAAATATTTATCTAACTGTGCTTTTTGCACTGAGGGAAAAGTAGTAACTTTCAGAGACAACTGGGGCAGCCCTGGATCAAACCAATCCAATCCAAAAACCTGCAAGAAATACATTTTTTTTCCCACTGCGGTTGTGGGGCCCTGAACAGCAGCTTGGTTTGGTTTAATGATGTGTTGGCTATGCTGGCAGAAAGGCAGAAAGCGTGGCATAATCTGTATGCAGCTTTTTAGCTCGCGACCAGTAGCTCGCGACCCGTTTCTGAGTCCCTCGCTAAAGGTTCAAAGAATATGTAAACAAATTTGATAAGACAAAGTCACTTGGGAAACCTAAATTTCTATCCAATCCAATTCACAGACATCCCGCCCCCTTCTGACACAAACTGATTATTTGCCAATCAGCTGTCAATTAAACGAGTTACGCTGCTGCCAAGTTTGGTTACGTCAGTGACGCCGTAACATTAGGAGAGGTTAGCAGGCTAGCAAGCACACACCAGATTTGACAATGACCGCGGAAAATAGCCAGGTCAAGAAAAGCAAAAAACATACTATTTTCATGAGGAATGGGAAACAGAGTTTCTTTTTCAAAAATGTGAATAACAAGTGTGTGTGTGTCTCATTTGCGGTGTGAGCGTGTCAGTCGGTAGAAGATGTAACGTCGAGCGCCACTTCACCAAAGTCCACGGCAACTTTTCACGGGACTTTCCGGCTGGTAGCGGTCTACGAACAGAGAAAGTAAAGGAGCTGAAAACAACGCTTAAAAGACGACAGTCTCTGTTTACCAAACTGAGGAAGAAGGCCAACGCTGCAACAGAGGCTTCATTTAAAGTGGCAAACATCCTAACGAAGCACAAAAAACCCTTCACCGATGGCGGCGTTGTAAAAGAAGCAATGTCTGCGGTGGCTGAAATGCTATTCAAGGACCATAAAAGTAAGACAGAAATGATGTCTGCTATTGGCGATGTACAACTTGGTGCTATGAGGAGCTCTCGGCCACTTTCATTTTGTCAAATTAGCTCTCAGAGGAAAAAAGTTTGGAGACCTCTGGTCTATGGTCTAACTCCATCCTTGTTTGCTTCTTCCATCTCCAACATCTGCCACCACAGCTGTCTGTCCTTAGTCATACTTAATGACTCACTTGGGGACAGCGCTGTGGCACAGAAGTCCAAAAAAACAACATCTTTAAGATGTTTTCCCCATTTAAATGAACCATATTTACTTTTTTTCTGCATTTACAGCAAGATTTTAAACATTTGCATCTATAATTGAGTTGAGTTAAAAAGTACAAATGTTCGATGTCATTGCTTAATGTTTTAGCTAAAAGTTGAACTCACCAAAGACGGTAAAAACAACCTGCCATTTGTATGTTGAAAGCCATTTCAGGAATGTAATTGAAGTGAGAGGAAGTGACCTTAGGGCCATCTCCTCGACTATAATGAGCGCAACGTGCCACACGGCTCACCCCGCTCCACGCCGACAGTGTGTTTACAATAACCACAGCCTCAGAGCTGCTCATTTCCTCCCTCCACGGAGATAGCGGAGGGTGAGGAAGTCCCTCTTGGCAGGATGGAGGAGGATGGCGACCGGCTTCCAGAGATTAGACACATATAATTGGTGTGTGGAGGCAGATACTGAGCTTCAGGAAGATTGTTAAAAGCTGCACGAGTGAAACTCATCTTCACGTCTTGATCACAGAAAATAGGTTTTGCTTGGTAATTATGAGTATAAGGAACTGTCCAACCTGAAGTCTAATTGTTCCTGATCTGGCAACCGGGTGGTCCGGTGGGTCGGGAGTTCAAACTGTGAACCAGATGGTGTGTGTCCATAAACAGCCATTTGTCTTGGCAATGTGCCGTTACAGTAAAATCACCACCTGCTAACTCACTTTACGTCTTTTTTTCTCC
>CAKAKR010059550.1:0-10834 GCA_916700685.1 Adelosebastes latens | reverse complement strand
CCACGGCAACTTTTCACGGGACTTTCCGGCTGGTAGCGGTCTACGAACAGAGAAAGTAAAGGAGCTGAAAACAACGCTTAAAAGACGACGGTCTCTGTTTACCAAACTGACGAAGAAGTCCAACGCAGCAACAGAGGCTTCGTTTAAAGTGGCGCACATCCTAACGAAGCATTGTAAAAGAGGCGATGATGGCGGTAACGTTATTCAAGGACCATAAGCTGAGCAATGTGAATAAATGTTACTAATAATATAAAATATGAGTAGCTCTCGGCCACTTTCATTTTGTCAAAGTATGTCTCAGAGGAAAAAAAGGTTGGAGACCCCTGACTTAAAGCAAATCTAAAAAAGAGAAAAAGCAGCGGATCATTGCATCATAAATCCATAATATGTCACAGTGGATCACTGTGACGTATTTCACAGCCAGCATGTCCAACAACACACTCACACATGAATGTGTTATTAGAAGTCATTATGGGTTGCTGGTCTGTGCTGGCTGCAGTGCTCCGTTAAAGCTCCTACACTGTAACAGGATATTAAGTCCTGGTTTATGGGCCACCTCACCTTGAACACGGCTTACTTACTTGGCAGCCCTGACAAATGAAACCTCTGCCTGCAGCATAGGTAAGTGGAAGGGAACATAAATCTGTGCAGCATAGAAACACAAAGGAAATGTAATTCCAAGCATATACAGTAGAGTAGCACTTACAAGTGTCCCATCCTACCGAGAAAGTGGCTCACGGTTGCAGCGCATGTGTTGCAGTATAATGTGAGCTTACACACAGCTTTGCGCAGATAAACCCACCACAGCACTGTGGCTTGGGATGTGATGTCATGTCACCAGCAAGTTACACTGTCATGTAGCTTATATATGTTATATGTTATATTTTATATGTTTTTTTTTTTTTAAAATGCTTTCATGGTCAGCTCTGGTTTTACTTTACACACAGGTTTGGGGGATATAACGTGATTATCGTTAGACACGATATTGATTGGCCATGATAATGGTCCTCACGTGTCCACGATAACAAAACGATATTCAATTATGCAGAATACAGAGATTCCGCCAATATATTGCAAGCCTGACGGGTCTGAGATGACTCCCCGCTGGGGCCTAAACATCGGGGAATTATGTATTTTTTAAATAATTTTTAAGATGTTTTTAAAATGTGTTATACAAGTAGCAAACTCCTTGAAGGAATAACTCGCGTAGGTTGTGAGATTAACAATAGCGAGAGAGAGAGAGAGAGAGAGCGAGGGAGTGTGTGTGTGTGACGGAGTGACGGTGAGAGGAAGTCAGCTGTAACTAGCTGTGAGCGTAACAGTGCAGTGTGTGTACAGTTCAGGCTGTCGGTGAATAAATGCTACAACTCCTCAAGACACAAGCTGAGTTCCAGTGTCTCAGTTACCCGCTACTCAAAGGAGCGGCTGTAAAAGGGTGATAAACACACCTCATTTCCTGTATTCTTCACAATAAAATTCCCCCGTTATTTTGTTATTTAAAAGCTTTTATTATGAAGCAGCAAAAGGTAGCTGAAAAGCGAAACGGTAAAATAAAGCAGATATGTGAAAGTAAGTTTGAGGGGGAGAAGGGGGGTCGTTGGCGATTTCTTTTTTTAACAAAGACTATACATAAAATATGTATATAGAAAGGAGACTAAACATGTTACATCTCCTTTATAAATAAAAAAAAAAAATACCACTAATTTGTGAGGGAAATGTCTTTATTCTTTGATTTTTAGGTTGCTGGAAAAAAAAAAAGTAAAAATAATTCCTGACAATAACGGATATATTTGACTTCCGGACACCCCTGACTACATACAGTCACATCACGTATTGTATCAGTTTAGAAATATTCCCAAGTAAAAGTCCCATATTTGTACCTTGAACTAGCTACATTTTGAAATGCTTTCAGTACTATTAACACACATGGCTACATAATTCCTGACAATGACTGATATATTTGACTTCAGGACATCTCTGACTACATACGTACATGCTGAAAATCAAAAACGTTTTTACAGTATAATTTTAGAGATTTACCAAAGTACTAGAAGATTCGACTTCTGCCCCTGGTCTGGTGTTAAAAAAGTTAACAAGAATCGCAGTAAATTGTAATATTGAATCGCAATACTCAAAAATCACAATACATATGGAATCGGCACCCAAGTATTGTGATAGTACCGAATGGAGAGATGAGAATATCATCCCAGCCCTATTCAGCAGTAGCAAAAAAAATTGACAAGCTTACTAGATACAATGTTTCAAATACTGAAAACCCAGCAACCCTGTTCATATCGGAATCATATTTGATTCATGGTTACACAGAAAAAAGACCAGAAATGTTTGATGAAAAATTTAAAATACACTGCAAAGTCAGTATATGGTGAAAAGATCAGCAGAGCAGCAGAAGGTCCAAATTCAACAAACTCACTAGATACAAGAGAACATTACTTCCTTATAATGTTAATGTTAACATATATATATATATATATATATTTGTTTTGTAATTTCCAACACAACTAACTGTAACCTTTGAATATGTAGTACTAGGTATGAAATAGAATACTCTACATTAGGGATGCTAATTTGGAATTTTTTTTCTAAACGATAGCCAACCCGATCATTAACCGACAACATTAGTGCGTTGCATGTAGCGGTGCTGTGGTTTTAGTGCCTAACAAGTCGCCCAGCTGCAATGTTAAGCTGATTCACAAACAGGTTATATCCGCAATTTATCACCAGCTGCAGTGTATACGCAACACAGACAACTGAGTCCTCAGTTCAGCTGACCGGGAGAGTTCCTGTAGCGGCCACGATGCCGCATGCGTTGTCGTGGATGCATGCAGCCACTTTCCCAGTAAATCTCCACCGCATCATTTAGTTTAGCTGCGAGGTTGTCAGCTGTGTTCAAGTTCAGGTTCAGGTTACTTTATTTGTACCCATAGGTAAATTTGGTTTGCAGTAAAAAGACAAGGTATCCATCGTGACACACATTTTAGAGAAACAGATCATAGACTAAATGATAAAAATGCTCAAGGCTCCAGTGATCACTAAAACCAATATACAATAAATACATATAAACAAATAAGCAAGCGTTGCTTCTATAACATCTGTACAGTGTTGCTACAACTTGTTCATCTGAGTGATGGCTTCCGCTTTGTTCTACACCTTGGGACATTAAACCTCCGTCCGGAAGGAAGAAGCTGAAATTCACCGTGCAAAGGATTGGAGTCATCATTTAAAATGGAGTCGGTTATCCGCTGTGTCACTGTCTGGTGTACAGGGACCCTGGTTAAAAGCTGTGTCTCACCAATCAGCCTACTAGACCATTTCACAATCTGATTCAGGCAATTTCTGTTCCTTAAAGATAAGTTTCCAAACCATGACACCAAAGAAAAAGACAAGATTGATTTAAAAAAAAAAAAAAAAAGCACGATAAAATAAGGTCATCAAGGTTTTGTCAATGTGAAAATAGGCCAGTTTCCTCAAGCAAAATAGACGCTGGTTCCCCTTTTTTGCACACGGCTTCACAATTAACTTCAAAGTTGAGCTTTGAGTCAATAATTGTCCCAAGATATTTATAAGTTTGCGCACATTCCACTGTCTGACTCTTGATGGATACGGCTTCATACACACATGAAGCCATATCAATGTCTTCTAAAATCATATCTTTGGTTTTAGACATGTTTAATTGAAGATAGGACTCCTCACACCACCTGACAAAGTCGTCCTTGACCGGGCCGTGGCTGGTCTCATTGTCCTGGAGCCTACTAACAGTAACAGAGTCATCTGCGTACTTTAACACGGTCCTGTTTTCCCACCTGCTCTGACACATATTTGTGTAGAGGATAAATAATAAGGGCGAAAGCACACATCCTTGTGGGGAGTCACGGAGGAGCAAACTTGGTAAGACAGAGTCCCATTTACTCTCACTCCATGTCCTTCATCAGTTAAAAAGTCCAGAATCCAGCCCACAAGATTGTTACTTAAGTCGCCATATTGAAGTTTCAAGAGAGCCCTGTTCCTTGTTTCCTTGTTTCCTTTGGTAAGAGACAACCCTTATCGATGTTTTTGGTTTGTTTTGTGGATATTTGTGTATGCTGCTAAAATAATTCATAAAGATTTATTAGTGTGATCAGCATCAAGGAAAAATAAGGAAGTTGGATGTAGATGTTTGAATGTAAATCTGACTGTTTTATACAGGTCAGGTGATCCAATCCAAAGATGGCAAGCCACTGTCCCAGGATCCGTTGTGATGAAGACTGATGTCGAGAGAAATAGAAATTCTTTGGATGGACTGTGAACTCGCTGATTCTACTTCCGTGGTAGGATAGACTTGCACTTCACTGCTCCTCTGCATATCTTGCACAGGAGAATAATAATATTTAACACTAAAATATCATAATTTAATGGTGTTTGTCGACACCATAGAGACTGATTAAAATCCCCGGGGGTGTATTTTGTTTATTATTTTCCATATTTTGGGCCCATTTTCTTTTAATGTTTTTTTTTTTCATTACGTTTGTAAGTGTGTTTTAACCAGGTTAAAGGTGACAGGTGTGTATTGCACATGCAATAATTTCAATATATGTCATCAAACTAAACCCTCCAAAATCCCTCTTGCTCCAGCAGTCGAACATTGGCGTTGGCCCAGCATCCAACAAAATCTTAAAACTTGTATTCTACCAATTGAATTGGGTGTTACACATGACATCTGTCACGTGAGCTAAACTCGCAAAGTTCAGTTGCAGCAGCACATCTCTGGTGTACTGTGTGACAGCCCCGTTGACGTAGCAGTCAAGCAATTGACAATATAAAATCCACAGTGCGACAGGATAAAGAAGATCCATTTTAGATCAGCAACACTAGGAGGACATGTAAAAACATTTAAAAACGATTAAAAACAAACATTTAAAAATGAAAGACACAAGGACGCCAAACTCTCACTGCCGGTCACTGCGTGTACATGCGCCCAAGCTCTCAATTAAGTGAGCACACTGACACACTGTGTCTCTGCCTGGCGTACTCTGTCAGCCCGGCACACTCGGCGAGTGTCCGACAGACCGCGTGACTGTGGGGTTGTCGGTAGCATTGCAGCTGTGAAAGTAGCAGTGCAGTGTGTGGTACAGTTTGTCGGTGAATAAATGCTACAACTCCTCAAGACCCAAACCAAGCTCCCGTATCTGTAACACCGGCTCAGACTCACTTAAGGTGGGCTGTTAAGGTGGACCAGCTATCCTCCTGTAAGTGACAAGCCGCTCCTCTGAGTTTTGCTCAGCTTTTCATTTAATTTGTAATATTTCTTTTAATCGTTTAACTGATAGCATTAATCTGTAAATTTTCTTAATGTCGGTTAACGGTTAAACGGTTAATTATTAACATCCCTACTCTGTATAGTATAATACATTTTATTGTTTAGCTGGAATCTAGATGCAAAGGTGTGTTTTAACCAGCTGTGTTAGCTGCAAACCAAACTAGCAAAAAAAAAACATGATCACAGTAAATCTACATAAAAATCAATACTGCCCGCATAAAATGTTGTTGTGGATTAAAACAATGTATAGGGGTGGACAAAAAAAGATGAACACTTGTGTGACAGTGTAACACAATCCAATACAATGGCCATGCAATACTACAGTTGTGTTGCACTCTCAGCGGTAAGGCTTCAAATAAATCAATCATTATGAATAAAAGGAATTGCAGACTGAGGGAATGTTGTGAAAATCTGTCTCCAGGAACAAATCAGAGTTGGTGACTGTAACTTTTGGCAGGGCTAACGCTGCTTAAAATAACTGAAATTCATGATGATAATTTGGGCAGACAGGTTTTCTTGTAGCCTATTTTGAAGGATCCTCTCTGCCTCACAGTGTTCCTCTGTTACACACAGCTCAACTAATTTTCTCCTCTCACTGTCAAAATCTGTCGTACAATCATCCTGCTTCCCATCGGTTTGATTAATCAACAACTCCCCGCCTCACCTCCACCAAAAAAGTATTTTTATCTTGAAGAAATATCATTGTTATTAATTGTAATTGCTTTTAGACTAAAGCTGCAAGCAGGCAACATTTTTTTGCCAATACAATCTTCTAATATCCAACACAACTTTATCACCATATTGGCCTTAATATGAGATGATCCTGATTATAAGATGACTCCCCTCCCCACCTTTCTCCTCTACAGTGTGTGTGTTTGTTTGCTTTTCCAGGACGTACGCAGGTCTTTGTTCGTGCTCAAGAACATGCACAAGTGACAGTGTGCATTTTTGTATTTACTGTATGTATGCAGGCACATTGTACTCACATGTAGCGCAGGTGCGGGTTCTTGGAGAAAACACGAGCCTGGATCGTATGCAGGTTGCTCCTCGTAATAGTCCTATAACAGACAGGCACACACATAGAGGAGAGAATAAGAGCTCTGATGATTAATTTGACTGAATAATTGTCAGAGGAGGAGAAGAAGAAACTGATAGGAGGAACCACCAAAGAAAAGGGAACATTTGCTATCAACAAAAAGTGCCTCACACTTGATTTTTGAAGAGAAAATGAGAAAACTTGTTGGACGTATGATATGATCCGGAGCTGTCTGAAAGGACATTATGAGGGTAAGAGTTTCCACTTGCTGTCATCTTTGTTTTTTTTGTTTGTTTTTTTAGCTCTGGTGTATAACTGACAGAGAATATAATTTAGCCAGGGTAGGCAGTTTATTTTTGGTGTCATTGGGCAAAACTTCCATAATAACCTTTCAGGTTAAATTCTATGAGAATTACCGTCCTGTTTTCTTTGCAAACTTGCTAGTCTGTAAAGCCCTGTTTGAGGCTACCTGGTTAGGTTAAGAAAAGATCATGGTTTGGGTTAGAATAAACCCGTTCTGTCAGAAAGCTCTGAAGGCAAACTTCTCCCACGTGCAGCAGTGAGCTGCCATGAGCTAGCTACGATTAGCAAAAAGCTAAACTATTAGCAACATTTTCTTTCCTTCTCTGAAACGCTTCGCTGATATTGTCAGATTCTCATTTTTGGGTACCGTTCACATTTGAACTGATACCGGTACCGTGTTATTTTTCTCGGTACTTTACTCTCTCCGTAATAAGATAAATGTAATTTCAGTTGTAAAAATAATTTCCAACTTCTAAATTTCAACATTGTTCTGTATTTAGAACATTGTGTTAATTAGTCACACAGCAGATCGAAGGAAGCGCATGTGAGACGTGTTGCCCGACTGCCCAGCTTTGCATTTTGCATTTACAAATATTGCAGCAAGCATTGTCTGCATCAAGTTTTGGCGTTTTTGCCGGAGCACAGCCAATAGGAACGCTCAATAGGAACGCTCACTCTCTCTGAAATGACCTGTGATTGGTCAAAGTCAAAGTCTCCTAGGCTAGATTTTGATCTTTCCTTTCATCTAATATTCTTCGCTTCGAAAACATATACTATGAATTGTTCAAAACTGGAACAAAAAAGGTGGTAAAATGTTTCAAAACATGTATAATGCTCACGATTGTTTTTGAATGCTTTGTGCTGCAAAAGTTACAGAAAAATCAGTTGAAAATAATTTTAAAAACAGAAATGATGAATATAAATATTCCAGCAGCTAGCCACAGCAACAGCTGAGACAGCACAGCATATGTCAATATGAAATTTAAATGTATACATTAATTAAATAATAAGTTTAACCGACTAGTATTTCTGGTGCTGACTAGCGAGGGTAGCAACGTTCAATCGACTAGTCGCACACATCCCTACTCCAAAGCCCAGCACTCTTCCTGGGGGCTCGTTGGGGACTAGAAACCACCTGGTTGTTGTTATGTATAGAGTAGAAAGGGAAAGAGAGGGAAATATTCCCAGCAAGGCATTTTATTTGTGATATGCAGTAGAAACATTACAACACTACATGAAGGAACAGACACATAGAGAAGTGTGCAACTACTTACAGCCTCTGTAAGCCGGTGTACAGCTCCATGTCCACATCCCTCAGGGTCTGCAGACCAGTCCAGTTCTCAATGTGTCTGGAAAGTAGGACAGACACAAGACATATTAGTGGAGCTGCAACTAATGTTTTTTTTGTTTTTTGTATTATGGATTAATCTGCCAATTATCGTCTGGATTAATCAATTAAATGAACAACATTTTCTTTTGGTGATGTCATCAAATTTCTTGTTTTGTCCACCCCACAGTTCAAAACCCCAAAATATTTCATTTATAAAACCACATTAAATTAAAACAAAGTAGAGCAGCAACTGCCCACACCAGAGAGGAACCAGAGAATGTTTGGCATTATGACAACCCAAAATACCATCAGGTACCTTTAACTTTTGTCCTATCTATTACTGACACTAATGCAACAAGAGCATTCAATACACAAGTTATTAGCTTTAATGAGACACACATTGTGATATTCACAAAGAATTATTTTAAATAACAAACATGTAAGCTTTTGTTATATGAAAACCTGTATTGCTCATATCATTGTAGTGTACAGGAGTAACTATGGCAGGGTAAGCTTCGGTATTCAGAGTATATACACAATAGTTCAGCGACACTTTACTGCAATAATGTAAACTGTTTAACCACACCTTAATGTGGTTCTTCACAGTGTTTAGTGCTCATGTAGACATGGTCTGAATTGACTAGCTGCTGTGGTTTGTTGGCCATTAAAGTTTGCAGCGTGGCCTTGTGGGAGCCCAGCAGCAGAAACAGGATAGTGGCCCATTTTGGATCCAGCAGCGGATGGCAACAAATCAAAACACGCAAATCACATCACACTGAACATCTGTTTACCCCAGAGACGTCCTCCTGGCCCTGACCGTGTGTCTGTGTGTGCGCACGTACACACTACAACACTCCTCTCTGTGTGTTTGGTAACAAAGTTATGCATGGAAAGATCAGGTAGAGGTGCTGTTTGTCCATCTGTCTTCCTGGAATTGATTCATCACCAAAACACCTTTGTTTGCATATTTACTCTCTCTCTCTCTCTCTCTCTCTCTCTCTCTCTCTCGCTCTCTCTCTGGCAATCATTGGTTGTCTGTGTCTCTCATCCCTGTTCCACCCTTGAACTATAGTTGGGTGAACGGGGGTGGGGTGGGGGGCTGACAGCAGTGAAAATGTTGTTTTTGAAAGGCTAAATGACAACATAACTACATAAAAACTGCTCCATTCAGTAGCGAGGACAGCATGTGTGTGTGTGCACACCCACATGTCGGTGTCGCAAGTGTTGGTTATATGCGGCCAGGGAATGCAACTTGATACTATGCCTATTAAATTTTAATAGCATTTTGATACTACTGCTAATAATAATTTAATACATTAATGGTAAAATGAGCCAAATATTGTCTTGAAATTGGCAAAAGCATTGGCTATTGGCGATCGTTCTGACCATCGGCGATCCCCGAGATCATCTTCTAACAGCACAACCCTACCTTGAACACATAACCACAAACACATTGACACAAAATTCGACATGCAAACCACGTACCATGTGACGTTTAAACGCGTACCATCAAGAATCTTAAAACATACAGTACACTATTACTCGTTTAATAAGCTAAATAAAACTGCACTGCTCACACACCTCATACCCACAAGCTGTGTCCCAATGTAGGAGCCACCTGCTTTACAGTACTATGACCCGTCAGAGGCCTGATGGCCAGTAGGCTAAAAATGCACCTTCTGCCCAGATAAGGCGGTCTGTAGTCAGAAACGTCCAAGCTTGCATTCAAGGAAAGCACTAAAATCCCACACACACTCAAGCTGCGCTCATCATTATTACCTCCGCCTGTGCCAAAGGCCTAGGAAGGAGGTTATGTTTTCACCGGTGTTGGCTTGTTGGTTTGTTGGTTTGTTGGTTTGTCTGTTAGCAGGATTACTCCAAAAGTCCGCAAAGGATTTGAATGAAATCTTTGGGAGGGGTGGGGTGTGGCACAATGAACAAGGAATCAAGAATTTTTTTAAGGATTCCAATCAGCCAGAACATTAAGACCTCTGGGTATAACACATGCGCAGTGTAACTGATGACGCGTTGATGACGCGTTGATGACGCATGACCCTGCCTCTTTCCTTCAGAGAGAGAGACAGAGAGAGAGCAACGGGTGGGGGTGGGGGGAACAACTGTAGATTCTGCGTTTTTTCACATTAAACTCTGTGAAATTACAGTTGAGTTCGACCAAAGCACACTTGGTGATTGTTGGAAAGAGTAACGACGATGGTTTAGGTGAGTTTTATTTTGTTTCTGTCCAGTTTGAATGAAGTGTTTTACGATGCTCCGCTACGTACAGCTGATCTCAACATAAACAAAAATACATGTGGATGATGGCGTAAGCTGAATGGAGGGGGTCAATCGTACTCGGGCACCTTGGCGGAGGTCTGCGCTCTCCGAGTGCCATTCTAGTCTTTATAATAACACTGGACCTGATCGCTATGTCATGTGAAAGGTACTACTAATAGTGACAAACCCACAGATAATGGTCATCAACTCTGCAGTTCCCCCTCGGCTCTACAGAGCTTTTTTAGCCTCTTTCAGCTCTTTGTTTTGGTTTTCTGTACAGAAATCTCCACCTTCATCAACCTCATCAAGACAGCAGGAAGCTGTTTCCAGCAAGGCCTATTGAAGGAGGCTGGGACACGGGCGGACATGGGCCTTGAGGTATGGGGTATAACACATGCGCAGTGTAACTGAAGCTGCGGTTGTGCGTTGTGATTGGCTAAATTTCGGCGAGTACAGACCAGATTTTTACTACGCATGTGTTGTACCAAAAGATATGATGTGTTGATGAAGCGTGACCTAAGCCTCCTTCAATAGGCCTTGGTTTCCAGTGAAAAAGCTCTGATAAAGCCACTGTACA